>VYXC01009026.1:1029104-1119451 GCA_013397175.1 Platysteira castanea
ATTGGGCCGAGCCGGCGAGACATCGCCGGGGGACTGACACGAGCACCTGGCCATTAACAAACATTTATTGTTTGTTTTTGCTTGTCCTTTCCCGTCGAGGGCGAGGGACCAACCCGAGGGGGGACCCCGTCGCAGAGGACGCGAGGGCTGCTCCCCGCCCCTCGGGGCCGCGAGGGCAGCGCGGCTGCGGGCGAGGGTCGCGGCGNGCCTGAGTGCGGTCAGCGGGGACCGGGGAGAGGGAGCGCGGGGTGCGCGGGGCTTTCAGAGCAAGTCAGCACCCTGGGCCATTGGCGTGATTTCGTCTTTTTATTTCTCGTTCTTTTCTGCCCTATTACGCGGGTGCTTTGGCCAGCGGCACACGCCGGTGCCCCGCGCCGAGCGGATGCAGGAATGGCGGCGCGTCCTGGGACGCTGGGCCGGCGGAGCGGCCGCGCACCGCCCCGGCCCCGGCCCCGGCCCGCGCTCGGCCCTTTGTTAGCGATGCGCACAGCCTGCCCGCGCTGCCGGGGGCTCGCTCCTCCAAAGGGAAAAAGAATTAAAGCCATGGCCGGATGGAAAGGGGGCTTCGCTGGCCGGTTTTAGGGCTGCGACGAGACCAAACTATAAAACCCGGCTGAGAACTGAACCACAATCGAAAGTGCTGGAGGTGGATTTTTTTTTTTCCTTCCCGCAGAGACTCTGGGTTTTGTTTCAGAAACTTCATAGGCGTAGGAGCTGGCTGCAAAGGTTGAACCAGATCTATTCCAAGTTTTATCTGCCTCACAAAAGTCATTTTGGCAGCCAAGGAACCGACAAGACCTGAATCCAAAACCAAGCAGAAGTTCCCTGTTAGAAACTTTAGAGGAGGAAAATGTCTAGCACTTCAAAACAATGTAGGCTTTCATGTGAAGCTCTTTGCAAACTTACAAAACAGCAAAAAGTTCTTGGATAAAACCCTGTTTATTTGCACTGTGCACCAACAGCAAGTCCAGGTTCCTGTACCCAAGGTGAAGGGCCTGCAAGAGTGTGCAAAAATTGGCTCTAAGTGCATAGTTGTGTATGGCTCCAACACAAAAAAGCTGTGACAAGCAACTGAATGAAGTAAATGCTTTTCCTACCAGAGTAGTGTAGGGAGTGCATCTGAGGCCATTCCTCTTCTCCTTCCTAGTTTGACATTTTCCTGGCCTCGTATGCTAATGGAAACCGTCCTAAACTAGCAGGTATCACCTGCCCCTGCAGGGAAGCAGCATCTCCCTCTCCTAGTACTTGCCACAAGTGAAAATTTCTGGAAACAAGTGAGAAAGCCGAGTTAAAAGGCTTTATCTTGCACATGTAACACTGCTGCTGAATGTGATACAGACCGTCGGGAAGCTGAGCCTGTTACAAAACTGCCGTTCAGCACAGAGGCAAGTTTCTTGAGCATCGCAGTGTGTCCCCACATTGCCCTTCTGAGGTCCTCAATATGAGGTTTTCCTCCTGCCGAAGACCTCACAGACAGGGCAGCGATTTCTGGGGTAATAAATTATAGCCAAGGAAAGTGGAATTAGGCATCGTGCAGACAGGGCTTGTGTATCACTGTTTCCCCTTGAAAAATTTAGTCATTTTACTTTGATTTGAATTGCAGCTGCAGTTTGAATTGCAGGACCCTCTGCGCTATGCCATGCACAACTGCATAATTACAGGACGGCATGTTCTCCACTTGATTGCGATCTGAGCAGGGTGCTTCCTCCCACCCCGCCAAAATGGCCCCCAGCCAGAGCCCATCAGCCTGCCTGGGGGAGGGAAACTGGCTCCACTGGGAGTGGAGGGCACAGTTCGCACGGAGAAGAGCAGGAGGAAATGCTCCCGGTTTGTGGAAGCCGTAAGGGTGTCACAGAAAGCTGCAGAACCAAAAAGGCGTTTGGGTAATGCTGCAGAGAACAGGACTGGAGGGGGCTGGCTCTGTGTTGACTGCTCGCAGCCTCACAGACTGAGGGCGTGTGGTCGCCATCAGCAAGAAGGCTCTGGCTGTGCTGGGACATCAGGACTTTGTGGGGGTGACACCTGGAAGCCATTAGGCTTCATACAAACGGTTCTCCAAGCCGTTCCAGGAAGACGGATGATTAAAAATAACATTAACCTTCAGCACACATACTCCATGACTGTCTGGACGTGGCAGCTTTTAGAAGAACATTCTTGATCTTAACATCTTTTACCTGGGGAATCAAAACATCCTAATGTGTGACCTCATTGCGTATGGGATAGCAGGGAGTTCGTGCAAGCAGGGGTCCCAGCTCTGTGGCTGAGGAAGTCACATTCCAGTGTTTTTTCTAATGATATATTTACCTTCTTATGTGTGCCGGGTAAAGTGCACTGAGACGTTTTAATCAGCATTGTCAGGAGATGTTTCTTGCCTTGGCTTGAGAAGCCTTGCCTGCATCCTGTTTCACTGTCCATCTCTTCCTGTCTAATAGTTGTTATGCTACAGAATTTAGATTTGGAAGCAGGAAAACTGCATGGACAGATGACCCAGAAACTTTCTGGAAGCATGATCAAGGCAGACACGTAACTTCTTTGATTACTTTTTATATTTAAGTGCTTTCCTCCTCTGCTTTATTTCTGGGTTCACATCAACAGAGCTTTCTTCTTTATCTGCTTCAAACATGATGTCTCCTACCAGGGCTGATATTTAATTATTCTCCTGTAATATGCATCTGGAAGCATTGTAGATTCT
Organism: Platysteira castanea; assembly: GCA_013397175.1. NCBI lineage: Eukaryota > Metazoa > Chordata > Aves > Passeriformes > Platysteira > Platysteira castanea. The sequence continues at coordinate 1,031,797 of VYXC01009026.1, forward strand.
TTCCTCTCTATTACAGTGCATGTGATTTGTTTTCTTGCTATCCAGCTGGATCACGCTTTTTTATAGATGGAGATTTACTGAAGTGAGAATCTTTTCTCCAAATAAACACTCTCAGTTTAAGAAATCATTGTCATTTTACGTGCAAAGGGATCTTGAAGCCAGTCCAGGCAATACAAGGTAATTGATGTTTCCTCCTTTGTGAGGTGTTTTTTTCTCAAGTTGTTTATGTTGTATCAGGGAGAGCCCCGCGTAGTCAAAAGGTTATTCATAAATAATGAGCATACAGAAGTCTTGTCCCTAAGCTGAAGGGAAAATGGAAAGAGAACAAGCCCACAGCTCCTCCTGAGGCCAGGTGTCACCATCAACATCTGCCCCAAAGTACTGGCACTCACGATGCATTTGCCCTTTCCAGGAAAGGTGCTCCTGGCCATGGCAGGCCCGGACCCATGTGGGGTGATGCTCTGACCACAGTGAAAGGCAGAGCTCACTTTTAAGGCAAGAAATCACTTTTTAGTACAGTAATCTGGGGAGATGTCACAAATTTATGGTCGCTGGAGCCACTTTTTATAATTTGAAGATTTTCTTTGAGACCTCTATCTGGACAGCATGTGCTGAAGATGAAATGTCAACTCAATCATTCTTCAGTGATGTGTTGTTGCATTTTTTTTTCCTAAAGATACATTTAAAGGGCAACTCATTTGCATAAGATTTTCATATCCTTGGTCTTAAAAAGGCTTAAGGAGCCAGCACTGTGATCTGAAATCTAATATTCTTACCTTTTGCAGTGGCAGAAGACAGGGGGAATTGTCATTAAAAAATGATTCAATTCTCTTTGTAAAAGAGTACTGTATAAACTCTGAAAGACATGGTTAAAATAGTAAATAGTGTTACAGTTTCGGATTTTTATTGCTTTACCCCAGGCATTTACTGTGGGTTCTCTATGTGAAATGTGATGGAATTATTGTGAAGATGCATTGTTTAATTATTAAACATTAATGCTCTTCTTTTGATGGTGAAGCCAGTATTAAACCTGTTAATTTTTCATTAAAGCCCCTAAAGCCAAATTTGTTTAAGCTCTCAGCTTGCTGTCATCTTCATAATAGAAAACACCAAGTAAAAGCCGCACAGACCTGAGAATAAATAGGAGTGAAATGTGGGAGCCAGCTCCAGGCTTCCTCACAAGGTGGAGGGAGATGGAGGGGAAGGGATAAGCCAGCAGGAGGAGAAGGAAGAAGAAAAGCAGCTCAGGGAAGAGACGATGAAGATGGAAAATATAAGAATTTACAGAGCAACAGCAAAAGGGTTTGTAAGTATGGGAAAGGGCTGATCCATGCAAAGCAGCTTCCACTTGGGAAAAGGCACAAAGTGGTGTAGGGCTGGAGATGGGTCAGTGCTGGGGGATGGCGCATGCCACTGTGGGTGCCACCGTGAGCAGCTGCAGGACAGAGCCCTTCTGAGCCAGAGCCAGCGCCCTCACAGCATTTCCTGCAGGAACTAAAGGCAGTGATACTTCACAGCCGAGTTTGGCCCCAGGTGCTTTATTTGATCTCGGTGTGATGGTGAGATGCGTAAACCAGCTCCTGCTCACCATTCCTAACATCAAGGGCTGCACCTGTAAAATCATATCCAGATGGGAGCATGTGCCATCACTGTTGTTTTGTGATCGCCAGCAAGAAAAATAACTTGCAGGAGGTGTTTGTGTGTGATCCTTTTGAGCATAAATGATTTTAAGCTGTGGTTGGCAGGTACGGTAGTGGCTGGGCAGGGAGATGGAGTAGGAAGCACTGGATGAGGCTGCATTTGCCAAGCAAAGAGAAGGATTTTACAGTAATTGAGATGTGAAATGCTGAGAGTCTTGACAAGAGTTTTAGCTGTACAGATGGGTAAGGAAGGCCATATCTCAGAGATGTTATGCAGGAAGAATCTGCAAGCAGCAGAGAGCGAGCTTGGATGTGAGCCCGGGGGAGGCACCCACAGGAGTCGCTGCCCAGGTGACTCCGTGGAGAGGCAGTGAGGAGTGACGGATGGAAGCATGAATGGAGGGAGGGATGGAGGGATGGGTGGGTGTCTGGGGGGAGGGATGTGATTGTACAGAGCTATCAGAAACAGGGACCCATCCACAAAAGGGTGAGGCAAAAGATGGGAAGCTGTGTTTTAACCTTGCTGTGTGCAAGCTGATCCCTGCTTGTCCTCACAAAGCTGAGACTTCAGATTTTGATCTGGGTAGCAGGTAAGTCTCCAGTAATGCACTAGATCTAGAAGAAAAAATATATTCATCGCTAATGAAGGACTAACACCTTCCCCTTCATCCACTGAGATTTCCAGCCACACAGAAGACCGAAAAGCAATATATTAATACTTAGTATAAGCTATTCTATTAGCAATAATAGAGGAAAAAGGCCCATATTTAACTTTGGTTATTAGACTTTTTTTTTTAAACACCACTTTTCTGTTGTTTTAACCAATCCAATTAACCCTGATAGAAAAGTCCCATCCGATTTATTGAGGATAATATTGACAAGGACTTATAGACATGTTACAGAATGACTGCAAAATCTGAGGGGCCCTGATACACGAGTGGCCTGAATGGAGCTGTTGGCACACGAGCACTGAAGCAAGCAGGGTGATCAGGAATGCTGAGGCAGTGGGATACGGTCCAGCCAACCAACAGGGCAGCGAGCAAGCAGCACTATTTTCCATTGGATTCTGCATAGCAGCCCAAAAACCTACATCACTGCTGCTGGTCATATTTTTCACCTGAATTATTTAAGCTCTTTTCTGGAAGGGCAATCTCTGTGTATTCCTCTCCTTCACTCTGTCCTTCTCGTTCCCCTTGTTTTTCTTCCCTCTCTGCCTTATGTGACCAGCTCATTTGCAACATTTCTGCTGCAATCCTGCCGAGATTCATTTTCACTTTTTTATTGAAAAATCAAAATCTTTGGAATTAAAAGCTCCCAATATTGAATTTTCAATAAAAGGTGAAAATTATGCTCTGCATGACGATGAGGAGAAGGATGTGCTGAGCTGGGAGCACAATGATGTAGGAACCAGTGAGTTCGTTTGACCCACACAAGACAACTGGGGCAAGTATTTAAAGAAAAGCAAGAAAGCAAAAGGCATCTGGGAAGTGCAGCAGTGAACATGGGGGAAGGAACTTTTCCATTCAGTGCAAGGGCGGTAGGATGAGGAGTCTTCCTGCCTCTTGATAGCAAAGCAAAAGCAGGAGCAGGATGCAGAATTTTTGGGTGGTGGATGAGTTTGTGGAAAAACATTGGAGACTTGAGGGTTCCCATCAGGGGAGAAATGCGGCGGTCCCGCATCCAAATGCCACTACAGGCGCTGTCCCCGGCTAGCTCTTCCAAAAGCGGGACACGCCGTAGAATGAGTGGCCCACCCTTGCCCGATGGGGTCAAGGGGCGCAGGCGGGTTCAGAGCTGGAAGGCTCCAGGCGAAGGACGGCGAATCTCAGGGATAGCTGCGAGACTCCGAGGCAAAGGGGAGAAGGAGGACTCAGGCACTCTGATATCGTTTGAGGTAGAGCTGTTTAATCCCCAAACTCACCCAGAGGGACTGAGCCAAAGAACAGAGTGTGCAGCACCTTAAATAGGGGGGTGGATACAAGAGGCGGGGAAAAGACATAACCAATAGGAGAGCAGTATGGGAGGAGTAGAGGGAGGATGCCCAGCGCGCCTAAACCAATAAGATAACAAGCAGATAAATGGCATACAGAGTAACGAATGGTGCGTCGAAGAACATAGAACTTTCTAGTAAGAGAGGAGTGGGCTTAGAAGGATTGGCAGGGCTGAGGGGAAGGGTTTGGGGGATTGACATAGAACATCCTGGAAATAAGGGAGGGGTTTGGGTGATGGATAGGGACTTAGGGGCAGGACATGACTTTATTAGGGAAATAGGAGGGTGAAGGGGAGGAGAAGGGAAAACCATTTATTTTTGAAGGGGGGGGTAGGGGCGAACCACATAATAACAAATAACCTGAAAACACAGAAAACAAGAAAAACACACCCCAACAGAGAAACAGGTTCTTAAGTGCTGCTCTGGCTACTCCCATCTGTCCTTTCCAGGGACCTTGTGCCTGCAGACGCCTCCCTGTGCCCCGGTGTGCGGTGAGCGATGGGAGGGCAGGTCATGGCAGTGAGGGGTGAACCCCTCTGCTGCAGGAAATGCAGTGAAGCAGCCGAGGGTGTTTTCTTTGTTGAATCTTCCACTGAACTGATGCAGAGCAGCAGCAACATCGCCAGCTTCACTGGCACCCAGCATCCCTTTAATTACCAGCCAGCCTTGCTCCGAGAGGGGTTAAGCAAGGCCATGGTGACACTGCCAGTACACGCTGTGACTGCTCGCCTGGCTTGCACCAAGGTATCCACATCTTGCACTGTTCTGGAGTATCCTCCTTTCTCTGCAAGGCCCTTTGTAGTTGCCTGGACATGTGCCCAAGTGAGAGGTGCACATTCAGAGAGTGGCCATCCTGGGAAACACATGCCAAGAGAGAGGCCTTGTGCATGCCAGGTGGTGGGTCAGAGACCCTCAATACAGTCACAAAAAGTTTTTCCATCAAATCTCCAAGAGCACACTCCTGCTCAAGCACGATTTCATTTCCTGCGAGTCTTTGAAGATGAGGAAAATCATGTAGGTCTCAGTTTCCAGTCAGTGTAAGACTCCAAAATTAATTCAGAAGAGCTATGGTCTGCTTCTCCTCTGCTGCCCACCCAGAGCCCACAGCCAGTACTTGCAAACTCAGGGGAAGTTTTGCTGCTGGCATTGACTCTCCTGGGCATAAAGCAGGGCAAGGCAGGGAAAGGGAAACACACAGTGAATCCCTGGAGTGCCTGAGCCATGCAAAGTGTTGGGTAGCTGCACCAGGGATCTCGGCCATATTATCTGCATGGGAAACCCTTGCTGACCTGGAAGGAGCCACCAGGAATCCCCCATGACACAGCCCCAGGGCCTTGAGGGAGCATCCACCACCTGGCCCCACTGGGCTGGGCACCCTTGGGTCACAATTGCTGTGAGCCCTGCCCCATGCAAGGAGACAACAGGAGAAGATCAATTTGGGTGCCAGGCATTATAACAAAATTTCACTGTAGCTCCCTCTCTCCCCCCTGACCCCATCTCCCTTCCCAGCTGGCCCCAGGGGAAGAAACTGGCAGCAGGACGTGAGAAGTGCTGCAGATGGATGGTGTGTCATGGGCACAGCTGGACGGATCTGGCACACAGGTGTTGGTGCGGTGCCTGCCAGCTGCCCAGCAGCCCCCAGATATTTGTGGCTGAGGGATGAAAGGGGAGAGGAGCCTTGCTCCTCACTTGGAGCACAGCGAGGGAAGCAGCCATGCTGGGAGAGTCAGAGGAAGGCAGCAAACCTTTCCCACCAAGGTCCTTGGGGCCAGATTGTCCTGCCAGGGAGGGCATGGAGGGCCTGAGGGCTGGACATGGTGGCTGCTGCCTTGCAAACCAGGTGAGTGCTGGCAGCCCCACAGGCACTGCCAAACTAGCACGGCCATGGCTGGGCACGACTGAGCACAGGGGAAGCCTCCACAGGTCCTCTCCTGCAGTGCCTGTGTGCAGGTGGGCAGTCTGAGCATTGGGAAAGGCCATGTCCTAACTCAGGTGGCCTTGCCGCCTGCTGCTCCCAGAAGAGTCCTGCCTTGGATGCCATCTTGAGACATGGAGAAATGAATAATGGAAATAAAAGTTGGCAATTGGTTAGGTACCAGATGATCGTGACCTCATTTTTTTGGTGCAAAAAGAAAAGTTAAAACCCAGTACTAATTAGGGACATTTGGTGCTTACATTGATAGAGATTACAGGCTGAATAACCTGGCAGAGAAAACAAGAAAAATGTTAATTGTTATTGCTGAAAGATATTTTCTTAAATGCCCAAATCCCTAAACTCAAAGGATTGAGAAGTTATGCCCAACCCGATTAGAAGGGAATAAAGGTGGAGTTATGTGTATGTATTTTTAAAGAAATATGTTTGTGAGGGTTATGTGTGAAGTGTGCCTACATAGGAATGTTTGCACATGCATATAAATGAAGATGGGAATCCACTCACTAATAAGGGACAAGATGCTGTGGAGTCTTCCCTGGACACTGGACGTCTGCATGAGTAGCCTTTGGGGATGGCCAACAGCAGAGGTACATTTCATGGTTTCCTTCCAAGTTTAGTCACTCCCACATTAATCATGATGTGTCTGGGAATCTCAGTGTTTGTGTTATGTGGACTTACATACATCAGAAGAAGAATGGGAAGTGAATTGCAATGGATATTGCCAAGATGCAAGGAACAGCACAGAATTGGTAAAATAAAAAATAATGGATTACAATTATACAAAGTTCTAGTTAAAGACAATTAATGTGGGGGTTTTTAAAGCATATTAGTAGCACAGGCAATCTGAATAACACTGTATCACTCAATGCAAATTATAAACTGTCAGTCAAACATTATACAAAAAGGCTTTGCAATCCGTAAATATTCCTCTTGTGCATTTGGGAATGAACATACGCTATATTTGCATCCCAAGAAGATGACAACGATGAGGATGTCTGCTGTTCCAGCTCCATATTGGCTCCATCTCTGCAGGGCTCCAGGGTGCTGCAGAGCACCACAGGGCGATGAGGGCTTTGGCCAAAGACCTCCCCGGCAGCTGCTGCTGTGATCACACAGTCTCCAGGCCTATTCACTGTGATGGCCTTCCACAAACATGCACTCCCCATCCTTCTTTATGTATTTTGTCAAGCCAGGCTTGAACAGACCTGCTGGAAGGGGTCCCTGGTGACAGCAGTGGGTCTGTGCTTTGGAGGGCTGTCCATCCTTCTCCCCTCCACATCTCGCCTGCACAAAACCCACCAGAGCTTCCACAATGGGACAGATTTCCCTGGGCCAGCTGACCCCGCAGAAGGTGAGGCTCACCAGCCCGGGGCTGCACATCATTTAGAGGCTGCCCTTTGAGAGCTGTTCCCCTCTCTGTGCTCACTGTTTTTACCATGAGTCATTACATTAATGGGACTCACATTGCAGTTTTTTTCTGTAGTGCAGCTTGTACAATAAACAGTTACGACAGAGATTTCAATAGCTCCTGCTACAAACTCAACTTTAACCAACATCTGGGAGAATCTCTCAAGATGACATTTGTTATCCGTTTTCTGCTCAAGAACATGCTCAACTGGCTTCCACTGACTCAGCAAGCAAAGACATATTTCTCTGGATTGGTCTAATTTGTAATTTTATTGGTTATTCCTCTTCTTAAAGAGGCTGTCGGAGATTTTTGATTTCTCATAAGCCATTAATGGAAATTCTAAGGGAACTTAAGTTTAGTTAGTTGGTTCCTGACCATTAGACGAGATTAACTTGCTTTATCTGTGAACCCCCTGCACATTCTGCAGGACGGCCCCGCTCTGCTGGCATCCTGCATGCTGAGGCCTCTCCACCTGACTATGCAGGAATATTCTGGGGCTGAGCCCAGCACTTGCACACCATCTTTCCATCACTCTGCCCAGCCTGTGATGTTCGTGTGTTATCCATTCCCATCACACCACCTCCTGCACTTCAGAAAGGTTGGAGATGTATGGTACCTGACAGCCTGCAATTAAAGGTTCAGCCAGGCTGTGTAGTGATAGTGCTTTGCCCTTCCTGAAGGATGCAGACTGACTTCCTTCAAGAGGGCTGTTTGACCCATTCAAATCGCTTTTGTTTGTTTTTCTTTATGGAACAAGTTATTTTTAATTGCTAGGCCCCCCTTTCTGTCCCACTGGAAGCTGGACTAAGGCAAGTTACTGCAGAGTTTAGCCTCAGAGGTGCTGCTCTGTTTAGTTCATAGATTTACTGCTGATCATCCAAGTGAAATAAGACAATAAAGAATAATTTTCTTGCCTTGCCCGGCCTCCCCGGTAAACACAGGACAGGCATGAGTAGTCCAAGAGTACTGACTCCCACAATAAGTGCAGGCTGGGGACATTAAGCTAAGATCTTTGAAGCAACTTGGCAGAAACATGTGGGAAGGCTTTCCTGGTGGCATGGCACGAGCAGCAGGGCTGGAGGGAGGCCCTGCAGTGAAGTGCTGGGGGCAGGGAGTCCCCCACTGTCCCCGTGGAGGAGAGCCCCCTCTGCACTGTCCGGGGACAGGGCGAAGGTCAGCACCCTGGCACCAGCATCCTGGCAGGCAGTGAGGTAAATCTTGGGCCACGTGTGCAGGGCTAAAGGGGTGCAGCATGGCTTCATTTGCAGCACAGCTTCCCATTTTAGCAGGATGCTTTGCCCTGAAAAACTGATCTGCTTGGCCTGGAATTTGGTCAGAAGACAAAGCAATGCAAGCTCTCTGTGGGAGCTACCGGTGGCTTCATGGTGGTAATTTTTGGTGTTGAATATGCTAAAAGGCTGGCCTGGCTTACCAGCTTCAAACACACATCTGTCCCTTTGAAATAAGACTTGATAGATAAGCTGCTAAACTGACCTGGAGGCCTATGACTGGCAGCCAACGTCTTTATGCTATGAAAGCCCAGTCTACTTTCATACAAGTTAGATTCTTCCACATCCTTTTCTTGAAGTGGGAAGTGTGGAGTTTCTCCCATGGGGTTTGGGACACCTCTCCGTGGTTCATCCTCAGGGATTGAGAGAAAGAATAAGTACTTGATGAAGAGAAGTGTGGTGAGATACATCAGCCTCAACTTAATGTTTCTACTGCTAGATTTAATATAATTGCTTTAACACAATTGCTTTAATATAATGCACTACACCATTTATGTTATACTATAGTTAACTGGTATTTTTTAGCTTTTACACTGTGTAGTAAGTAATTCTGATTAAGATCTTCTGGCTGTTCACTTGTCTTAATAAATGACTCATCTTTTATAAATACATGATTTGCCATCATTACAACTTGTGGGACAAAGCTATAAAACTTAAACCATTGACAGTCTGAAGCTAAGATCAGATACAGCTGCCACTAGGCTCCTCTCTCTGAGAACGAGTTTAGAAAGCAAGGGAGTCCTCTTGGCACCTCATGACTCAGCAGCAGGGCTTCTTTAATTAGACTTCGTCTGAAGCTCCCACTCCACCTACGACACCCATGAACTGTCTAAAACATTGGGACACATGCTAACAGGCAAGGCCCATGGAGCACAGATGTGGCCAAAGCCACCAGCTCACATGCTGGGGAATCTTGGTGGTGGTGCTGGAAAAAAACAGATGCTTTGCTGAGGGGAGATGGTGATCACATCAGAGGGAAAATGCAGTTTTTGGGCCTGCTAGGACAGGGAGGTTGAATTGATTTTCTGCCCCTTGGGAGGGAAGCCACCAATGGCTTGGAATAGCCTCACCCCAACTCCAACCCCGGTGATCAGACCAGCAGCATTCTGGTCTTAAAATTTCAAACATATGTGGATGCAGGTTAGCACAGCCTGCTCTGAGGTAATACTCCTTTTACAAAAGGAGCCCTTTTCTCTGAATATCACTCACATGAGCTGTTTCCATCCTGTGCAAGGTCAAGGGCTTCGATGGTGCAGAGGGGTCACTTCTGTGGGGGCTCCTCACCAGCTCCTGAAGCTGCTCTGACATAGCCCAGATGTGGGTTTGTGGGTTGTCCCCACGCAGGGTTGTAGCTACCACAGCACTGTGGCACCCATGACAGGCCCTTTGCCTCCCTGTACTGGGGTGCCAGGCAGCCCCTCCTTTCCCACTCCATAGGCAGGACCCTGTTGTGGCTTGCACAAAGCACCAGGCTCAGGCCACTCTGCAGGAATAAGCAGAGGGCCTGGCAGGAGGACCAAGTGCCCTGGACCCTGTTTTGCTCCTGAATGAGTTTGGGATGCAGTGGGAGGTTGTTTCATCCCTTCCCTCAGGAATTTCCTTGGGATGGCAGCCAGGGTGTGGGGACAGTGTCCAGAGCTTGCATTTTCAAAATTCACACTTTGCAAAATCCAGTTCAATGCCAGTGTTGAATGGGGTTAAAACTGAAAACCTACACAATTACAGCAGTTGCACAACCGTGGCATTGGAGCTCCCATGGCTATGAAGGCTGAGCCCCAAGGAGGGCTGACCTCAACTGTGGACTGGGGGCTGCAGGGTGGCTCCTCTGTGGGTGCCTGGGGCTGTGGCCTCCCTCGCTCCTGCCCTGAATGAGAGCTTTCATGGGCCCTGAGTGCTTCTGCCGAAGGGAAGGGGCAGCTGTCTTCTGTGCTTGTCCGAGGTGCAGGTGCTGAAGGGGAGAGGGGCTCAAGTGCTGTGGAGCCATCTGGTAGTGCAGGGCTTCTGACCTGCTCTTGTTGGGAATGCTGGGATGAACACCCCTCACCGGCTGCATCCACGGGATGGCTGGGCAGAGCAAGTGACCTGTGACTCCTATGAGCTCTCACCATGTAGGCAGGCTAATAGGGGAGAAACTGCAAACCGAAGAGAGCATGAGAATTTAGGCTTCACGGTGCCATCCTCGCTTTCCCTGGTGAGAGAGTGAGCACTGAGCTGCCCAGCTCTGGAGCCAGGGGCGAGTGGATTTCCTGCTTATTTGTAATGTCTCTGCTATGTTGATAGTGGCAATTTGTTAGGGTTAACAAATAGGGCTTCCGCATGAAGCTTGCCGGGAAAGGGGTGTCTGCAGAGAGGACTCTCCCCGCTCCCTCCCCAGCTCTGAAGGGTGTCCCTGCTGGATCTGGGAGAGGCAGATACTAGGGGATTAGCGCGCGCTGGAAGGGCTGCAGCCGGAGGGAAGGCTTGGCACCGCCGCCTGGATGAGAGCTCGCAACAATGGCGAGCTGCAGCCTGCCAAATCTCAACACAGCAGGCAAGGCTAGGCTCAGCTCTAGCTAAACGGGAGCCGTGTAGGACCCTCCATTTTGGAAGAGCGCTAGCAAGGTCTGGCACTTGGAATTCTTGGCATCCACAAGTGTCTTCGCTCTTTCTTATCCCCTCCTGTTCCCAGTAGATTTTGCATCCTTTACAATGGATAAATTATACATGCAGAGTTTACTCTCCTACCCGAGCTTCGAGAATACCCCAGTGCCAGCCAAGGGAGCTGGTGCATGGGGGAATAGCCAGGAATGTTTAAAATAGTCTGGCCATGTGACTTTGGGGATTGGAAAAGGAAAAAAAAAAAGAAAAAAAAAATCCTTTCCCCCAACATTTTAAATGCAAACCAACTTTTTTTCACGGGAGAGAGTCATGAACTGGTGATCTGTGCGCCAGTCACGAGCCAGCAGCTCCGGTTTCCCTCCTGGATGCAGAAGCGGCTGTGTCTGGGCCCTGGGGCGAGGCGCTCGGAGCCAGAGCCTGCACGGTGGGTGGCTGGATCCAACCTGGGCCGAGGTGGAGGCGGCTGCCATAGGGAGAGCGGGAAGGTGGCAGAGCCCTCCCGTCCCTCCCACTTTGGCTGGCGCTGAATGATTAAAACTAAGGGCGGGTGTACCTGCACTTGTACATACAGCTTATTCTGTGTCAGCTCTTTGTAGGGTGAAAAACCAGCCACGAACAGGGAGACTCGGGCAATATGGATCCCAGTTTGGACAGGGAGCCATCTGGGAAAAGTGGGGTGCTCAGCCCCACATACTCCTCCCTGCTCACCTGCCCACACACCCCCTGTTCATCTGTCCCTGCATCTCCCTGCCTGTGGTGGCACCCACTGCATCCATCTCACCATGTCTGGTCCCAGGAACACCCCCATGTCCCCAAGGATGGTGACAGGGACAGTGTTCCCCAATCTTCCAGCATCTCCTCATGCCCAAGGTCGACGGCTGCTGCTCACCGCGCTGCCGGGAGGCAGAGGGGCAGCAGCATTAATGAAGATTTTAATGATGGCTACCGGCTTGTACTACAAGCATCTGAGTCTCATTTGAATTCAGGCAACTTTAAGCTCTTTTGGCAATATAAAAGGGCCTGAAAGTGGATTCCAGTCACATGTGCATTTGCTTTTAGACTCCAGCGCAGTGCCAGCGTGATGTAAAGGGGCCTCCGCGAGCCGGAGAATCAGGCCCTGCATATTTTACACTCTTTTATAGCTTACTGTGACTCTGCTTATCTCTAACAGTTAAAAAACGAGTGCCAATGGTCTACACGCTGGATACGTATCATGCAAAACCAAATATAGCACGGCTCAAGAACACTCTTTGCATAATGTACATATGTATTTCATTTATTTTTGTAAAAATTCTGCTTAAGCATATGGAAGGGAAGGAGTGATAACACTGCCTAGAGGCAGATATAATGTGGTCAGGCAATGTGCAAGCTTCCTCACACAGCTCGAGGAATGTGCCTGAGTTTGAAGTTGTTACATGAATCCTGGACAATTCCTTAGCGGCGAGAAGCAAGTAGGTCATACAGATGACTTTGTGACAGGGGTCTTCATTCACATCAGATGGCAGAGATCCTCCAAATGCATTTCACCTGGGGCTTATGTTTTCTAACCCAGAACTATGGATGTGCAAGACTCTGGCTGAAAATAACCATGTAGATCCATATTTAGGAGCCTGCATGCATGAATTTTTCTTCAAACTTTTGGCTTGCCACATCAACGCTGTCCTACCAGTAATTCTACAAACCCTCTGGCTTATATTGCATAGCACAACCACAAATGCAAATTGCAAAAAATTTTAAAAAAAAAAAGGTAAGCCATTAACAGAAAAAACCAAAATTAACCACATTTAATAAAATTTAAAGCTCCTTGTCCTTCCCTGGCAGGGACAGCCAGACAGGACTGACCCCAGTGCCTGGCCCTGAGAGATGCTGGGCTCCTGCCAGTGCTTCAAACAAGAACTCTGCTTTGTTCATCCTAAAGTGTGCCTCTGTTCATGCTGCTTTTTCCTACTTTTCCTTGTATGGAGACAAAATTATATTTTTAAAAATCAGAGTGGCTTCTGCTACAGATTGGGGTAAACCACATGTCAGCTTTAACTTGGGCATTCATCACCTCTCAGCCACAGTGGGAGTCACCAGGACCTGTTTGACACTGCATCACACGTCAGCTCCTGGATGCTTGGCCAAAGCCAGCCCTGAGCCTTCTGGGCCCCTTGGCCAAACCTTGTGGCCTTGCTGTGCTGAGGGGATGTCCCAGTCCTGCCGCAGATCCCAGTAAGCAGGAAAGCTGGGAACACTGAACTGGCCAGCATCTCATTTCCCATTACTAATCTCTCCTGGATTTACCCCTGATTTTTACAGGTGCAAGTGACAGGCAAACTAAATAACTCAGCATCAGCTGATGTTTGCAGATCCAGCAGCGTGTGAAGTGCTTTGAAGCTGGCATGCAAGAGGCAGCTGCATGTACTGGGGTACACAAAATTTAAGGGCTGATCTTCCAAAGAGGTTGCACCTTGGGTGGGGAAGATTCTCAGACATAATCTTGATTTCATGTTTAAGTTCATTTTGTTCAGGAAAACACCAAAGCATGTATTTATCTGTAAGTGGATAATTTAGTGTAATTCTGCATAATTCAGTGTAGCTCATCTAAAAGGGGTGCTTCGCTAAACAGGGGCTGTAAGAACACACTTAAGCTAAGCTGAAGTCAATTGGCTTTACTTGTGAGTAATGTGACCTGGTGTCTGAAGCATTGGGATCAAGGTCTAAAGGGCTTGATGGAGAAGGGAAGGATGAAGAAATAGAGATTACAGTGACACTAGGGTGGTTACTTGTGGACACCATCACAGGACACGCATTTTACCTATGGATTTGTGTAGATTTTAGCTAACAGGCTTTGTTTCAGGAATTGGGGGATCCACGGTCACGGCATTTTCTTACTGGTTTGCAAACATGTTCTGCTGAGAGGCTGTTTTACAGAAGAAATTGGACTGGTCTGAGAGACAAGGTTGGAGCAGAGATGTTTTAAGAGGACAAAGAGCTATCAGGGTACGAACATAAGAGAGGCAGTAACATCCAACAAGATACCTTCTTCTGTGTCGCGCTCTCCCTTTCTATCCTGAGCCAAAGCTTAATCTAATTTTTTTTTACTGGTATAAAGTGGTTTGCTTAATATAGTCTTATGCAGCTGTAACTGAGAATAAAATTAGATCTTGGTGTGCTAATTGGGGCTCTGACCCAGAGGAGCAGTTAAACATAAGCTTAGCATGAGGCAGGAGCCACTCCACCTGAGTCAGTAAGGGTACACCTAAGCTTGAGGTTAAGCATCATTTCAAGTATTTGGAGCACACAGTTCACAAGAGCTGGTTTCCAACCTCCTCCCATTTCTGCTTGGATACCTCAAAGCTCCAAACATTTTCATCTTAAAATAGAGAGTGTTTCACAGGGAACTATTATAATTTTCCTACCTTCCTTGGAGGAAAATTGCCCTCCAAATTAAGGGGTGAATTTCATTTTAGGAGAACTGCAAGACTAGAGACAAAGGCATCTCTCCTTTACTGACCTCCATTTTGGTAGCAGTGGGAGTTCCTGGTTGCTCCTTCAGTGGAGGAATTAGAAGGAGGTGTTTGTAGGAAAGTCTGTGGTTCACTGGCTTGCAGATTGTAGAAGACAGGAGGACCGGGTTTTAATTTAAACTATTAACTGGAGGGAAGCAATAGAACATAAAGGATTTACTTGCCTACAAACCTCTGAAATGTCTTCTATTTTTAGATTCTCTGCAAATGCTTTTCATGCAAATGTACACGCACGTATACATACGTATGTATATCTCTGTTATGTAAATCAACTCTGATTTCTTATTCACTGTGTTAAGGAGCTTCAGAAAGGCTCTGGCAATTCTTTTACTGCGATGGGATTTTTATTTTTAAAGAAATAGTTAAACCTGTGTACCACAAAGGCTTTTAAAGCAGCCTTACTCTGATAGCTGTATTCGACCTAAATACAATCTGGTTGTGCCAGTGCCCTGAAGTACTTCCCTGAACACTCACAAACTTTTAATTGCTTGCTTAAAGCTGATGCTGAAGTATCTGGCTGAACTGAGCCTTATCCATTGATCCAGGGTGTTTGCTCAGCACCTGGAGAGCCAGGCACTTGAGGTGGGACAGAAGAAGTACAAGGAGTTGGCTCAACCTCCCTGGCCTGCCAAAAAACACGGATCTGGCCCATGGAGCCATGAGAAGCCTTTACCTGAAGTGCAGGGTCACACTGAGTCTTGTGTCCTTGGTATGTCTGGTCCTCCACCCACGTGTCCAGGGATGGCACTGGGCAGGCAGCTGTGGATGTGTGTCTCCTGAAATAAAACTTCTATTCTTTAAGTCATCATGAGTCTCCATCCTGCTGGCAGCAAGTCAGGAGATGACTACCATCGACCCCTTCAGTGCAATGCCACCTTTTATAAAGTCATCAAAATCCAGAGGGAAGCCAAGAATTCCTGAGGCAGGATTGCATTGCAGTGTGCCCAGTAAGCAAAGATGTACATTGCATGTATGCCTAAAATGGAAACACGAGCTGGTGCTTGCTTCAAAGGCAGCAGCCAGCAAATTCTCTCCAGAGCCCAAATGCTCATCCCAGCAGACAGCTCTACTGGCTGAGAACAAAGGTGAGAGGCAGGCCCCAGCCCGCAGGTGCTGGAGTATCTGCAGAGAGCAGCAGCCAGTTCTGCTGCAGGATAGCTGCAAATAAAGTGGTTGGATCCCACCACATCTGTAAGAGGACTAAAACATTCAGCAATCAGAAAACATCTTGGCAGATATTTCTTTTTTCCTCTAAGTAGAAGGATGTTTCCTAGTAGCAGCTTCTGCCTGTGCCCGTTGTCAGCTGCTTTGTGTGACTTCCCTTTTCACTTTAAGCTGTCTGTACCGAACACCAAAGGAAATGATGTGGGATTATTTTACACCCAAGTTGTATATCCCATAAAAAAGGGAGCACCCTGCTGTGGCAAGCAATGGCTTCCATACAGTGGCAATGCATAGAAAACAGACACCGACTTTGAAAAGTAAAACACTCCAGGGAGTCACTGCTCTCCCCGAGGAAATAACATTTACGGTGCACCAGCTCCATTTGTTCCAGGGACGTTTCTAACCTGTTGTCTGGATTTTAATGCAGTTCAGGCCATCACATCACACCAAGTTATGAGATGCCTATAGTGAATAAGAATAACGGGCTCAAAGGATTGGGGTTTTTTGGTTGTAAATACTGTTTATTGATGAAGATTAATGAAGGAAGAGCCAGTGTGGAGCAATCAGGTAATGGAGGCAAAGCAGTGATGGCCCTTTGCCACAGACTGCCTTCCTAGAATACCAGGACCAATTGCCCCTCAGTTTTGATTTCCACTGTGGTCTCAGTGCTGAGCTCCAGCCAGAGAGGTGAAACTGAGTAATTTCCATATTGCTTGCATTCCCTGAATATTCATCCCTCTTGCTCAAAAAGGAAAAGAAAAAAAATAAAGGAAAGAAGAAAGCAAGCCTCACATTTTCTGTGGCATCTCAAGCTGGGGGGAAAGGCCAAGATAAATGGATACTTTCAAGGTCATTAGCTTGTGGAGCTCACAGTTTGTATTGCCCTGCCAGAGCCTGGCTTGGAGAGGTTATAAATGTTTTTCGTCTGGAGCGGGAAGCTCATTGTTGGAGTTTGGATCCTCTGCTTGGCTGACAGTGAAAAATCCAAACTCTGGTGGAGCAGGGCCCCCCTCTCTGCCCAGGAGGTCTTTTGTCTATTCATCTGTAGCAGAAAACACAGGGAATTAGATGTGAGTTTGAAGATATTGCGATGCCTCACCGCTATGGTTGCCACCACCAGAAACGTCGCTGGGCAGCTGACCTTCCTGGCAGCCCACCAAGAGAGAAACAAGGTCAAGTGCTGTTTGCTCTCCAAGAAAATTGCATTGAAATGATGTCCAGTCCTCTCCAGCCTCACCAGCCAGCAGCCCCATGGTGGAGAAGAGACAGGGGAAGGGACAGAGTCAGAAACTGAGTGTGTGGGGCAAGGCACCATCCACTGGTTGCATATTTTGGGGGTACCCTGAGCCAAGGCAGTGATGTGCCTTTTGCAGCTGCAGTAAGTGCAGCACTGCAGCAGCTGAGCCCACCTGCTGACACGCAGGTGTCTTCTCGACGCTGCTCCCAGGCCTGCTGAAACTCACTGCTTTTGTTTGTCGAAGTAAATAACCCCTGCACCTGGCTCCCTTCCATACTGCCTGGGGCCCCTGAGGGGTTTGGAGGGGCAGGGGCACAGCCACCGTGGCAGTGAAAACCAGCCTCTGAGGGGGAGCTGGTGTTACCCAGCCTGGCCATCTACATCTCTCCTGCCTTTTCCCATTGCTTTGCCACCCAGCAGTGACACTGGGTGGGGGAAGGGTGTGTGCAAGGGCAGACATCCTTCAGTCTCACTGCTCGGCCTTGAAGGGTGCTGCGTTATGCTATGTAAGACCAGAGTTCTTCCTTCCAAATCAGGTTTCTCCATTCTCCCAGGTGTGTACTGGGTTTGCTCAATGGATCAAGCTTCCCTCAGCATCTCCGGCCCTACAGCTTCCCGGGGACTCATAAATGGTGCAGATAAATTGTTGTTTGGGGTCAATGCCACTGACTGAAATGGCGAGAAAATTCCAGCTATTTGGTGCACAGTCAGGCCAGATGTTTTATAGCCTCTGGTGGAATATCAGTAGAAGTATTTCACAGTGGTAAAGGTCAAAGATGGACTCTAAAATAAGTGAAGCCAGCATTTTTGATGACTCTCCAGCTAGAGGAATATTTATTGGCAGATAATATCTGCAGGACAAAAACGTCTCACTCAGAAACAAAAGAAGAGTTTTAGCAGTGGCCTCTGAGAGCCATCAGGTCTCCCAGACCTCATGTTGGCACAGAGGAACTACAGGGATTTTGTTGTCTTCTTCCAGGGCGTGAAAGACCCCCTGACACATGGAGTGAAGCCCCTCTGCCTCTTGACTGTGCACTGCTGAAGAGGCTCCCTTGGTGGCTAACCACAGGGCTTTCTGTTCATCAGTTCCAGGTCCTGACACTTAAGCAATGTTTGGCATCTCCATTGCTTCTCCTTCCCTTGCTCCCCCAAGCCCATGGGTCTGGCGTGCCTGCTGTCTGCACTGGTTGAGGAGCAGTAGGTAACGTTTTTCCAAGGCCTTTGTCCTCACTGCCTCCAAGAGCCTCCAAAAAACTGCCTCAGCATAGAGCAACAAAGATTTTTTCCCACTTAGCTGCAGCAGGATCTGCAGGACAGATGGACCGAGCTGAGATTTAAGCACCAGGTGCAAGTCCATTTTGCTACTGAATTTATACCAAAGATAATATTCAGTGGAAGTTTTAGTTTATATAAAGATCCATCCCCAAGCACATATAAACTAGAGACTGAAATAAAACAATTAGAAAGTAGGCAGGGCATGAATTAGCAGTGCTCTTCCAGAGATATTTCTGAAATGGCACACAGAAATACTGAGAGCAGATGTTAGATTGCTTTCGGAGGACAAAAATGGGTCAGACCTTATAGCAGAGTTTCTAACCACCATGTAGTCTCTGTTGTCCTATATTTCTCAGGATGAGTGTGAGGAACACTAATGCTCCTGCTCCAGGCGTCCCAAACCACTGGAACTGAGGCAGTGCTGGTATGTGCGAGAGGAAGGTCTGCCTTTCTGTCTGTCATCTTCAGAAGAATAAGCTCTCTACTCATCCGAATCAGGCAAAAGTAGAATGGTCAGCCCAGATGTCACTGTCCTAAGAATGAGAGTTTGGGGAGCAGACAGATCCCAGGAAGCATGGGATGAAGTGCAAGCAGCTGCAAGTGCTCTGGTTGTGGTGTTATCCTGTGGCCAGGGGCTGGAGGGCAAGGAGGAAGACTCATGAGACCTGTTCAGCACTAGGCATGGAGCACAGACCTGGCAGCTGGAGCAGGAGCCATGCTGGGGCTGGAAACCAGGGACCAAGTGGCAGGTGTGCCTGCAGCCTGGGCAGGGCTGACCTTGGCGGAGGTGGAACGGATGGATAGCCACGAGGCACCGGCAGGACCTCCCTGACAGACAGACCAGCCTGAAACATGAGGCCTCCGGATGGGAGCCAGATCATTTGCCATCACCTTGTCAGTGTCCTGGGATGACCTGGACACTGAACCACTTCAGGCTGACTTAGTGGCTGGAGAGCCTGTAACTCCTGGGACAAATAGCTTAACATCGCATTCACCTGTTTGGTTTTGCTAGCAGAAAGGTAGCAAACAATTCTATGGTTTTGATTTTTAAAAAGGCTTGCTTATTTTTCAAGCTGTGATTTCCTATTATAGAAGATCTTCCTGAAGAACTCCCTTCACGTCATCTGATGCTTGTTGGAAAGTGAGGCTTCCCTGGGTAGCAGTGGTTAAAAGACACAGTCATGTTCCCTGCATACTGCCAAGGTCTGTATCACTCTGTGCTGGCTGCAGGCAGTAGCAAGTCAGCCTGTGGCTGTAGCAGCAGGAGAGTTACAGGAGAGGGGAAAAACTAAGCACAGGCAGTGTATCTTTGATTCCTGCTAGCAGGTGCCCAGGACAGCAGAAAGCAGACAGTGACACTAACTCTGCTGAAAACACCAGCATAAGTCCCCCTGCCTCGCCACATAGCCCAGGCTTTGGCTTCAGTGTTCCCAATTGGGAACAGGGAACTGGGAACAAAAGCAACCGGGACAGGAGGGCTGTGCTTCACAGGCATGGCAGAAATCCCAGATAGGGTCTAAGAGAAAGGACGCCCACTTCCCTCAGTGCCTGCAATGCCGGGAGAGGGCTGCGGGAATGGCTGGACCTGGCGGGGCTCCCCCAGGCTCTGGGGTCACAGCCCGATGGCTCCTGGCAGCCTTGCAGACTAACAGGGACGAGCCTCAGGGACCAGCATCTCCAGAGCAACGAGGGGGACAATGGCAGGAACGCTCCCTGGCCCTGACCAAGTAGACTGTAAGTCAAAACAGACTATCACACCCAAAATCATGTCAGGGGATTTGTTAGTGCCAGTGGAAGGCTTACTGGGTTTCATCCTTTAAATATATGGATCAACAATATCCTAGCAAGATACCAGTCAGAAAAATGCCAAAAACCAGCCAAAAGTTTACCAAGGCAGCCATTTATGCAAAATAAGTCAGCCACTCAAGACCATTTGTTTTTCACATCAATCCTTGATTAATAGGCGCTTAAATTAAGTTTTGTTTGTTTGTTTGTTCTTCTGGGATTAGCTGTTTCACTTTGAAAGAACACAAGCCCCTCAAAAGATAAATGGAGGTGACATGCTGCAAATGTTCGCCTAGCCTCTGCTTTTTTTTGAAAGGCTTAGATAACTTCTGACTCTCCTTCTGGGTTTTGACCTGCCCAAGACGTGAAACAGGAATGTGGTGGGTGCACAAGGCAGCAACAGGTCACAGCTATGCTGGCCTGCAGTGAGGGCACTGGTGTAGCTGGGCTTTGGTGGCTGATAATGAAGCAGGAGAAGGTTTTGGGTTTTCCCCTTATCCTAAGACAACATCCCAGGGAGGTGACACCAGGTTCTGAGGGCTCTGGTGGAACAAAGGTTGGATGTGCTGCCCATCTCAGTGAGAGGAACAGAAATTAAACTTCATGAACTTGAACAAAAGACTAATCTCTATGAGGGGAGAGGGGAGAGACAGAGAGAGGAACTGTAGACAATTAGTACTCTACAGGCTCTCACAGAGTCATTAATGAGGGATAATATCCAATTAAGGAGGAGGATGGGAAATCTGGGGAATGCCTGTATATATTCCAGTAAATTGCTCATGGCTCCTCCCTATTCCCCTCCTCAACTTTGATGATTGTCTAAACAGGAAAGAAATGTTCAAGTGAAATATAGTTCATGGAAATATTTAGAGCCCACAGGTAGGTGGCTTGCTGCCCAGATGTCCTGGGAGCGCGTCTCTGCTCACATGCCTCATCAGAGATGCACACATTGAAGGGTGCGCGAGAGGGAGCCTAAAAGGTTCTGGCAATGATTTAACTCAATTAAAGTCTGTGGGAGGGTTCAGCTTCACATCATGAAGCAAACACAGGATGAGTAACTGATATAAAACTGAAAGGCACTTTACTTGTGTCTTTTGTCTTTAGGATGGCAGAAGGGGGATAATATTCCTTCACTGACAGGGTAAGGCTGGAGTTGGGCAGACTCTTGTAAAGCATTACAGATTTTTTTTGTTGTCAAAAAGGTCATCAACGGCTTGGAAATGCAGATTTCTTTCCAGCAGGAAGTATTTTTTTTATTTAAAAAAAGCCCAACTTTTTATCCATCTCAGCATTTCTTTAAATGGAACTGTTAGTCCTGTTGATGTGACCTAAATCAGCAATGTCCTGCATAAGAAAGAGAAATAACTCACAGTCCCCAGTGCTTCAGAAACACTTCGCTGGATTGACAGAGTGAGAGTCTGTTTCCACAGTCTCCTATAAAAATAGCTGGTAGTAATTTTCAGAAGTTTGAATTGTCTGGGTTTGGGGTTTTTGGGGTTTTGGGGGGGCGTGGCATTTTTGAATAATTTTATTCTTAAGGTAACCCCCCTCAAAACATTAATTGTGTCAGCAGTGTTTATTTTCATTTAGCACCTTCCTTAAAGTGATTCCCAAAGTAGTTCGGGGAGTAAAGCTTAATTTGTTTAAGTCTTTGCATATGCTGAATAGGGTGAGAGCTGGAAGAACTCCTAAGACTTTTCCAGACCTTTGGAGCTTTTTTGAAAACAAGTAAGTCGCTTGTCTTCTCAAGCTTTATGACTAAATTCTCTGCCCAAGGTTACTGCAAGGAACAGAGACCTTTACACGTCTGCATTTACAGATGGGTTCTGAACAGCGTAAGCTTTGAAGAATGGGACTTCACTTGCTCTTGCTGTCGCTCCTTTTCTCCATAAATATATATATATATACACGATTATATATAAAATTCCTCTCAGCCCCGGTGTATGCAATCAGTGGCTATTGCATCAGTGAGTGTTACAGATCCCATTTTTCCCAGGGCAGGGAGGGCCCTTAGTGTGCACAAAGGCACAATGCAGGGAAGATTAATATCAGCTTCTGCTTTGCCATTCCAAGCCCCTGCTAACTGTAAATAATATTTTAGCAAAGATCTTGATGCATCATGATCTATTGTGTTGCAGCGATGATGCTGCTTGTTATGTCTTTACCAGTGATTTATCATCCTCTGCAATGACACAAATCATGGATGGCTCATGACACTCCAGGATGTATGATCTCTTAGTGGTGGCAGTGATGAATCCTGTGCTTAGATCATAACATTTTGAAACCTGGGATGTGGAGCTGATCCTTTGCTTTTTACTTCTAGAAGATACCTAAAGCAATGAAAATCTCTCTTTGTTAGCAATATGTCAAGCAGCACATCTCCCCTTTTCACAACATCTTGATACGGTTAATTCTGGCTAAGACTCGAAGGGTTATCAGGCAACTCTGGATTACTCACTCCTTTTGCTTTTCCCCTACTACCTCATAACCTTTAATGTCCTCCTCCTGCATTCTGGTCCCAGGGACATATTTTGAAATTCTGCTGCATGTATAATGAGTATAAAATGTTCCTCTAGGAGCTGGAGAAAGCTCAGATGTTTGGGTACAGTAGGCCCATTCCGACACAACAAGCCTACGCTCAAGCTGTGATCCCAACAGAGAAGAAAGCGTTTCAGGTCTGAGCTGCTCTCATCCAGTGAGCTACTGCCATATCAGCTCTGCTCCAAGGAAGTGGAAGTACTTGCTTTTATTTATTTTTATCCTGTGGCATCAAAATGCCCCTGGGTAAGAGAGGACAGAATGGGGAGGAGGGATGATGAAGGCTCTCACTCTTCACTGCTGGGTTCCTGCTCCGAGACAATTGCATTTCTTTTAGGCAACATGTGGATTATTGTGAGAATACAGGTTTACTGGTTGGTAAAACAAGACATGAATCACAAGGAAAAAAAAAAAAGGAAAATTAAAAAAAAAAAAAGAAACTTCCAAACAGATGATGGGAGGCCAAATGCTGCCCTTAGTGATGAGCACCTTAAGCACCTGACAAGCTGCTCTGGCTGCAGTCGAGGGGCCCTGCAGGCTGCTTTCACCTTGGACACAGCTGGAAACCTGGGGCCTAGGATCAGAGCCTCCAGCAGCCGATACTCCCCGCTGGGCTCAGACTGAAGTGAAGGGGCCCCTCCTGCCCTCGGCTCCTGTTGCCCTGCCTCATCCCAGAAGCGACAGAGAAATCAGCCGCCCTTCCTCAGCACCCTCACCCCAGGGAGGACTTGGACAAGCTGGTCAGGCGAAAAGCCGCGGCTATAAGGCAGCGCTGCTGTCCTGCAGTCAGAGAGGTGCTGGAGCCCTAAGCCCGCCGTTCTTCGTGGGAGTGACGGCTGCACAGTGGGGCTGTGTGCGCTCCCGGCACGCTGGTACCCAGGGAGGAGCTGCAGGAAACTCAGGCAGGGCGGCTGAGGCGCCCTGTGCCCCTCGGCTTCACTCTCAAAGCCTGGAGGTTCCAAGATGGCTCGTCACCACTGGATGGAGCAAAAGAGGTGGGCGAAGACAGCCGAGGAAGCCTCCCGGGATGCTGGGCTGGCTGGCTGCCTGCCCTGGCCGCGGCCCCGGCTCGGCTTCCAGGGAAGCTGTTAATAACTCGGAGCCTGCTCTCCCCTCTGCTCGCGGGGCCGAGGCCCCTCGGGTGCCCCCCGCCGCTCGCTGCCCGGCCTGCTGGCTCGCCAGCCCCGCTCTGCCACAGCTGCTGCCGCCGGCCGCCAGCTCTCCAGGTGCTCCACCGGCTGGAGGCACCCCAATGGCCAGGAAGGCCTCGGCGGAGGGCCCAGCGCCGGCACCCGGCACACTCGCTGTGCCGAAGGAGCGGACTGTCTCGGGGAGGGCTGGGGACCGGCTCCACAGCCTGCACGACCCCCCCTGCAACTTCTCCCCGGCTGCAGGAGTCGGGCAGGGTGTTCCCTGAGCCCCTGGGCACAACAGCCCTGTGCCGTGGTCGGGGCAGCTGGGGGAGCACCGGGAATCCTGTCGTGAAGGCCACATTTGACCGTGCAGCCGCAGCATCCTCCAGAAGATAATTTCCTATCGTTTCAGTGTAAAGCTGGAGCCTGGGGAGGCGACTCGCACTCTCCAAACCGGGGAGATGTTGCAGGCAGCAGCAGCACCCAGGGGCAGCAAAGGTGAGGGAGTGGGAGGTAGGCAGACCACCCCAGAGAGAGGTCTGCCCGCAGGAGGTCGGCGCTTGCCGCCACTCCATCTCTGCTGGACAACACCAACCTGGTTTCTTCGAAGCTGTAACATGGTCAGATCTCGAGGCATTTTGCTGATACACCACGTTGATATCAAATCTCAGAGAACTGACATTTTTTCCCATTTCTCCCATCGAAGAAGTCCTAAGCCAGTCAATTAATGTAGGAACTCATTTCACAGGAGAACAGGACCCTATTTAAGGAAGGAGCTTTTTTTTTTTTTTTTTTTTTGGTAAAACTTAGCAAAACAAACACTGTAATTATCAGCCTGAGACAGCCAAGCATCATGGAAAATTTTACCTCAAATGGTGAATGTTCAGCCAAGTCAGAATATAACAAAGGAAGATTTTATAATAGAAAATCTCGGGCAGTGCTGCTTACAGTCTTCAGTACTCATTAGTGCCTGTGTTTTCTGTAATGCTGTAATTCATTCTATAATATGATACCATGATTATGATACTGCTTCAGTAGGCAATGCTGTCCTCTAAGAAGAGAGTTATACTCAGCAAGAAACAAATGTATCATAATACTTTTTAGGCCACATACACAGGTATAGAACACACACAGCAGCCTTTCAAACCAAAGTCTTCCTTATTACTAGTCTTAAATATTTAGCTCCAGAAAAGAAAACATCTCCCAGTGGCGTGCAAAGGTGAGAGAAACCATTTGAGATGCACCTTGTCATGGTAGCACATTTCTTCCGTTCCCAGTGTATAAACATGGGTGTCACTGAATTTCTAACAGCTGGGATTCTACACATACAATAAATGTATCACGTATAATGCTCTGTAAATATAAACATGTATTTAGAACTTAGATGCACCAAGAATACCCTTATATCCTTTAGTATGTAACACTTCACAATATATTTCTCACTATGTTAAATTCTTTCTTTACAGTAAACATATTTCCATGCCTTATATTTCACCAAGTGTTTTTAACTTAACCTGTTGAAAATGTTGTAAGGATTGTGCATCTAATGGGGTTACTGAATGTGTTTATTGAAAGTATGAATAATTGGATTTGATAAAAAATTAAAATTAGTTAGCCTGAACCCAAACAGAGAAGAATTAAAAAAGAAAATATAAAAGTTATATGATTCAGGTAAAGAAAATGACACATCTTCCTAAGCTAAAACAATTACAATAAAAGAATTTCAATAAAAAGTATTAATGAAAAGTAAGGGATGTAAAAGCTGAGAAGACAGAATGGGAGAGAAGCGAGCCAGTGTCACAGGAGCCAGAGCAGTTTTGTTAACGTGGAGGACTCATGTTTAATATCCAATATTTTCCCGTGCCCAGAAAAGATGTGAAGCCACATCACAGCCCTGTTCAGACAACACCCTGATGTGGGAAATGTGAAACCCTACAGGTTTCATTGAAACGGAGTCTCCTTGTCCTCAGTGACTGCTCTAACCACTGCGCTATTGAATGAAAGGGGATCCCTTGTCCTTGATTTTCCAGGAAGCCTTCCCTTTTTTAACAGGTGCCTGAATCTTTCGACTATGCTAAAACAGCTAACAGTGAAAATTATGGGACTAGTTTGTCTACCATGTTCTGATGCGTTTCTTTCAGCTGAAAGTCTCTGGCAAAAATGACTGGAATTTGTAAATATGTTTGAGCTGCCCTGAAACATCATTTGTGGAAGCACCTGCTATTTTCCAAAATATGATTTGATGATGATGATAAGAGTACTGATAACAGCTGTTATTGTTCAGGTAACTATGAGTATTTTGTTATTTATTCTTTTACATCACTTTTTTACTGCTTCCTATTTCTTTGCCTACTTGCAGCATATTATTTTACATATATTTTCTTATTTATTTTGCTTCCTCCTCTCCACTGGAATTCTTGATGGTGCTCTCATGGCTTATATATCCTCAGGTGCACAGCCACACAACTCATGACTTCTTTTTATATTGCCTGGACCAAATCTATTCCAGTTTTCTTCAGGTGCAATGCCAATGAAATCAAGTTACATCAACAGACTCGTGCAACTATAGAAAAATCAAAACCCTTATCAGTATAAGGCCTTGATATATTTTTTCTTTCATAATGTCTTTCTTGTCATATATCTTTATTTACAGTTTCCTTTATTATTTCTCTGCACCTCATTTTACAAGCCTGGCTTCTTTACATTCAGTAGCCATCACTGTGGTCTATCTGATCTAGACAGCTGTGCCGAGACAGGGGATTTTGGAATATTACTGTAAAAAACTGGAAGCTTTTTGCCACACTTGTATTCATTTTAGTGGTTATCACTGTAACAGTTAACAAAAGACACAAAGACATCCATACCCAAAACAGCATATGAAGATTTAATTTTTTTTTTTTAAATGGCACATACATTTAAATAGCTCCTACTTTTCCCATTTGGCAAGGCCATTGTTGTGGCTAATGTATGTATTTCTGAAAACAATGATACATTTCCAGTCGTATCTTCCACGATTTTTTTTCAATGAGCAATAAAGGAGGTTGAGGTGGGATGTGTTTTATCCCACCACATTATATCATTCCTCTTTTCCTCTTTGTTGGATGGCAATCAGGAACCCTCATGCCAAGCTTGGGAAGCAACAGCATCTGGCTCCTTGGCAGATTCTGCAGGCGGTCTTGTTGCCAGCCTTTAAGCTGTGTCTGGGTCTGCTGCATGGTTTGGCTGCAGATGGGCTCTCTGGGTTGCCTTGTGCTTATGGGTGCCAGTTTTGGCTTACCTTTGATTCTGAGGACTTTACTCATTTTTATTCATTTGTGAATAAGGACCCATCCAAATGCTTCATGAAACCAATATCAGAGTGTACCGATATTTAAAATGAAAAGGGAAGGAGGCCGTTTCCCTTCCCCCTCCCCTCCCCAGGATGAAACATTATAATAGCATCTGCAAATGGATCTGGATCTATCAGTATTTCCATTATAAATCAGAGGCTTAGAGCTTAGCCATGAATATTCCTCCCAGAATGAATGCAATGCGGCCACTTGTATCAAAACAACATTGAAGGTTTTTTCAGACCACCTAGGCATTCCCACACTCACTTCCCCTTCCTTCCAGGGGAGAATTTTGAAGACACAACAGTCTTAACATCAAGCATATGTCCAAAAACCTCTGTATGGAAAAAAACCCTTCTTGCTGTTTCTGGGTGCAGAGGTTCAACGCAGTTTTGGAGCCACTTACAAGAACAGTGGCTAGGCCTGGAAGAAAAGCCTTGAAATCAGAGACTTGGTGGACACTGAGGAAGCTATGGCTGTGAACACAAGCCCTCCTGCCTTGCTGACCCACAGACCCCCAAAGCCTGGGAGGGTGCAGTAGGGAAGTGATGTATCTGCCTCCTGTATTTGCTATCAGCTCCTGCCGTGACCCCGTCTGGCCACCCTGTGGCCTAGATTTGGGCACCCAAACATCCTTCTGGCAAGAGCTGCCTCTCCTGGAGAGTATGGGGGGATAGCCGGGTGTGGGAAGGCTGTGCTCCCTAATCGGAGGTGTCAGGCTGTTGTCAGGGGGGAGCCAAGTGCCTCTGCCCAGCCAGGGAGTGCAGATACTGCTCAGCACAGATGGCCAGGGGGGTCTGCCCAATTACCAAATTAAGCCTTCAAAACACGATGTGACTCCTAGCATTTTGGAAGGAGCCCTCCTGGACCCTGGACTTCAGTGCCTGTACCTCCGCATGCACAGCCGGACGAGGGACGGCTGCTTTCAGTCATCGTGGGATGGGTGCATTTGGAGCAGCTTGATTGTCTTGGGAAGCAACAATTCCGCTGAGTCAGGGAATATGCAGGGACCAGCATCCCAGAGAAGTGGGTGGGATGGGGTTGGAGGGATCAGGGGAGCTTGTTGGCACCCTATCAGTGTGTGCATATGGTAATACAGGTGACAGTGTCTGGGGAACAGGGCATTTCCCCTCCCTGTGACTGGGCCCTCTCGATAATGCCAGATACTGGGCAATGCTGGGTCACAGCTGTCCGTGCTGATTCCCAACATGACCCTGTTTCCCTGCTGAGTGCTTCTAAGCAAGCTCTGAGCAGCCAGCCAGGCACTGGGGACAATGCACAGCAAAACCTCTCCTAATTACAACAGGATCCACAGGCAGAAGTTCCAGTACTGATAATGACAAAAGAAAATTAAAATAAAAACTGCAGAAACACTTTTTCAAAAGGATATTTCTATTTTTCTCTTTGCTATTCGCAATGTAAAATACCAGTGCACAAAATTTTATGCCTATGAATATGTGCTGAAGGAGTCATGTCAGTGACACACAGTGTTACACGAAATCCAGCTAAACGTAACACAACATTCAAAGCAGCAGTGTTTCTGGTGTCCCTTGCTTCCATTTTTAAACCTGTCTTTTCTGTACTTACGAAAAAGGAGTCTTTCCTTTCCGTGTTCTCCTGCAGTCTATAGACAGTCTCGGCACATGATTTACAGCAGTCTTTCTTGTGAAGTCTCTTCCAAGATTCATCTTTTCAGAATCCTTTGTAACAATCTTTTACAATCTTATGTTCTTGCAGTCTTTCTTAAATGGATCAAGGCAGAATATAAAAAAGTTAAATCACAACAAAATTGTTATAGATTCTCTTTTGCAGGTTATTTGGGGAAGGGAAGCGATTCACCTTTAAAAAGAGTGATGCTCCCAGTCTGGTGGAAGGCTTAAGCATCTGTGCAGTTCCAAGTATGGGAGGAAGCTACCTGCATTTAATGAAATTACTTGCCTTTTAAATTAAAGTGCTTAATAAGTTTCAAATGTCAGGTCTCATTTTTACATGTAGGTCTTGCCCTTGTCTAAAGTTAATTTCTATTTTAGGCTGTTAAAAGCATACATTACAGATCAAAATAATAACCAAATAATCAGTTAGTCTCCTTAATGGGAACCTCTCCCCTCTCCTGCATGAGTAGTAATAGAATTCTTAAGAAAATCACACACTAGCATTAAAAATACAAGCTAATATTATTTCCAAGAAAGACTCCAACATGACCAAAGAGAGAAAGTCCAAAAAACAGAGCATGTCAAGTGCTGAAAAACAGGATTGGTTAATATTTGCTTAAATGCCATTTGAATTCTCATTCCATGCTGTGTCTTCTGGATATTTCCTTGAGGAAGTGAGTGCTGACTATTGTTGGAGTGGTTGGTTGCTCTTTGTAATGTCCTTATTCACATAAAACCCACAAACGTTTATGAGTTTGTGGTATTTCCTTGTTTACTGTTCTCTTTGACAAGTTTCACCTACCCAGAGAGAAACAGACAAGGTACTGTGTGGTTTAGGTGATCAGCTGAATACTATGAGGGGTGAGTGGCAAATAGGAGACTGTCAACCCAAACAGCTCATAAATAAGGCACAAGATGAAAATCATGAGTCTAAACCATGACAGCCAAAAGTAAAAATATACCAAAAACTTAATGAATATGCTCAGTGCAGTTCCAGCTGGTCCATCAATCATCCACCAACAGAAGTGCTACAACCATGGCAAATAATATTTAAACAATAGTATTACTATTGCTAGCTCTGTTGAGCATGACTGCTGTCTCACAGAGGAGGGTCAGGCAGGCATCTCCTCCCTGAGTTTGGAGCATGTCAGGGATGCTCCACAGAGCCACCTCTCCCATCTCAGGTCTTTGCTACATAAGCAAAAAAGTAGAGGATTCAGTTATTGCTGTGGATCCAGGCACAGCGGTTGAGCAAGGCATCTTTACTGCTGTCTCACTGTCCAGTTTCTAGTGGGCCAAAGAGCACAGTACAAAAGCTGTCATCCCACTTGGCTCTCATTGCTCTCATTTTTGGCACCAGTAGCTGAGGCCAAGAGCTAAATGAGCACAGGGGATGAATCCTGCTTTGAAAGCTTGCAGATCAGGACTGAGGCATGTTGGAAGAACAATCTGAGACGCCTGCACACCTTTCTTGCATGGTCCTATTCTCTAGGTAACAAAGGAAATTATGATCCTGTAGGGCTAAGAGGACTCTTCTGACAATTTTGGTATTCTTGCTAATGGTTTGATAAAGTGGTCATATATAAAAACTATACTCCAGGAAGAGGAACTTCTGGAGCAGACTGGTCTATCCCCTTGATTTCTTGTCCACAGGTAGTTTTTTGTTTGGGAAGATTTGCAGAAAACCCATGTCAGATATTTTATTCTTTCTTTAGTTTGATTTGCAAGCCATGCTTTGCTGTGCTTTGAAGTTATCCATAGAGCATTTAAACCCCTCCTTATGTTTATAGTTGGGCCTATCTTATTCATTTCCCTTCCGTGGCATTTCACCTGCAAACTTAAGGCTCTTGCCATTTGCCAAGAAACATCCTCAGCTCCTCACTGGGCAATAACGCATGCACACATGAGCAGCAGCTGCTCCTTTATGTGCCTGGAACAAGCAAAGCTTGGAAAGTCGAGAAAGCCGTGTAGTGCTGCTCGATGTATGCAGAACGGGGGTATTTGCTGCACAGCAAGCCAGCCGTGTGCATGTTGGCCCTGCAAAATGGCAGAAGCCCTGTGTGCCTCCTACGCCTGCCCGCTTTACTCTGCCTTCCAGCTAGGGCAAGGCAGCCCAGCATGCGTCAGGTCTCTGCTGTGCCCCTGGCCACCCTGCCTGAGGGAGGGAGGGAGGCACGGGACAAATCCTCTGCTCTGGCCCCAGTTCCTGAAGCAGAGGAGCCACCAGCCAAGAGCACAAGTAAAACAATTGAAGTAAATCTTAAGGTTTCACTAGTTTGTTTGGGTTTTTTGTTGTTTTCCTTTTCCCTTTTCTACTGTGTAAGCTGTCTCTTGTTTTTGTTTTTCACAGGTTTGGCAAACATTTTGCTTTTACAGCTCAAGCTTTGCCCAGTCACAGAACTGCATATAGGCTTTGCTTAGCTTTTGTCTTGCATATTAAACAAGAATTAGGAAATAAAAGAGATATTATTAGGGCTTGGACTTTCTGATTTTGGAATCAATAGGAGCTTTGTTCTGCACTTCTGGCAGAGGAGAAGGGAGAGGAGACTGCCTCCTGTTAACATTGTAACCCAGGAGTTTGCTCTTGAACCCTAAACCAGGTATGTGCCGCCCATCTGACCTCTTCCATAACCCTGCTTTCAGTCCCTGGCAAGAAAAACCTTTCTGTTAGGTTCCACAGAAGCAGGATAAGGTCCAGGATGTTTAAATCCTCAATACTTTCTGTTATTTCCTGACAATACCCAATTCACTGGTCCAAGATTTGAATACACATCTTCCTCGCACCATTTCACAAAAGGCTTGGACCCCAAGAATAGAAGAAACCACTGCAATACAACAAGGACATATAAATATGAATGTCAAACTGCCCTGTCAATGAAATGCTTTAAAATGCAGGGAGTGCCATGGTGCAGTGGGCCACAGAAACACAATGAAATGATAATGAGGACAAGCGGAGATGAAGACCACCCACCAGTAGTTTTATGACTGTGACTTGGAACGACAGTTCTCAGCGGGGCCATTGCAACTGGACGCCATTGTCATTTTTAGCACATGCTAAAGTAGCAATTGTGCACAGACATTTCAACTGTTGCCTCTGACAAACAGCAGCCAGACTATTTATGAACAACCCCCAACCCCATTCTTGTGCGTTTGGCTGTGTCTGTAGGTAGGAGAGAGTGGAAGACTGCTACTTTGTTCTGACAGGTTTTCCCATAGTCACTGTCTGCTACTCCTTGCATATGCTTAATTTTCCTAGACAGCTCTCCAGCATTAATCTTCCTTGTGCAAGACTCTACCCCACTTATGCTGTAGTCTCCTTCATGCTGCATTGTGTTTACCCTCCTTTCCTAGAGAAGAAAACAACATTCAGAATTAGGGTATCAGAGCAAACTTTTCTACGGCTTGGTTGTGCACTTAAGACAAAACTTGGGTTTTGGAGGAATGAAGAAGATGAGGGAAAGACAAGGCATGAGTCTGTTCCTGATATGTTTGTTCACCCTGCCAGGGAGGTGCATGTGCTGGATCAGAGCACCTCCCAGGTGTCCTGGCGTAGGTTTCTGCCTCTCTATCCCCAAATGCTGCCACTCATTTTCTTGGCAACTCTCACCAACACCTCATCTCCAGCGCAGGGCACAGGGGGTGCAAACAGGGTGCAGGAGAATTTTCTCCCACCCAACTTCCATGCCAGAAACAGTTTGGCTCAAGATTTAGGTAAGCAACAAGTCTTCAAAACAATGATCCAAATGCAAATCTTTTCTGTTTTGTTACTCTGCTAGAAAATTACCAAATCACATTCAAGAAATGCAGCCTTTTAGGTTTGTTCACTGTTTCATAAATATCTGCAGATTACACAGCACTCTACCAGCCTGGCTTTAAATTTTATTGTATTAAGAAACTCATCCGTAAAACAGTTGGTAACTAATATATTCTTAATCCGTCACTCTTCAGATCCTGTCATAAAATGTGTAACTGAGAGAAGCTGTTCACATTAGCATGCCACCATATCAGGTCATCACTCCCAAAGCTTTCATTATGGGATGTTGCTGAAAGGTGCCATCTTCACAGCCAAGATATGCCTAATTTATCCATTAGGCATTCCTTCAGTAGTCATTTCAAGTGAGCATGATTGGGTTTTTTTAACTGTCTATGCTTAACCAAGAAGACAGCTATAGCATGGCTCAGAAAATAAGCACTCATGTTATTCTCGATGGGCTGTGCAGAAAAAAATGTTTAATTTGCATGCACATGATGGTAGAGGAAGCTGACTCAGAACTAGCTGTTGGTGCTTCTGGATGGTCAGAATTAAGGAGTGCTGAGAGGTCTCCAGCATGGACCAGAGAACACTGCATGTGTGGGTGTTGTTCTAAGTGTTGTATAACCCCTTAAAAATTGGGGAGTTATGTATTCATCCCTGAAGGAAGGCATGAAAAGAAAAGGAGCTCGAAAAGGAAGAAGGAGGGGAAGAGTGATCCACAGCATACAGAAATACATAGCTGAAGGTACAAGGAGACAAGGCACAGCACCCCCAGCTTATTAACCACTGTGGAGAGCATTGCACATTCAGGTCAGCTTTTATCTTACCAAAGCTTTGGGAGGAGGCCTGAGACACCTCACTGAGACACACGTTCAGTAACCCACGAAGGCAATGGACAGATAGACTGGAGGGCAGCAATTTCATAAGACAGTTCAATAAGCCTCGGATAAGAGAGTCTCCTGAAGCTATCTATCACTTCCTGTCCAGCTTGAAAAGTGGGGTCCATCACTGTCACAAAAGCACAGATATGGATCAGACAGCCAACTTCCCTGGCTCAGAAAGCTTCCTATCAAAATCTTCATGACGTGGGTAATCACAAAATACATAGTGGAAGCTGAGGGGAGCAAGAACTCCTGGATCATATCATAGGCAGCTGGTGACCGTGGCTCTGCAGGAGAGGTGTGCTCTGGCTCTGTGACTCCTCACAGAGTGCTGGGCCAACAGCTCAGGGCTGGCAGCAGACCTCTTGAGCCAGAGGACTACCTGTGTAATCCAGACTTCTGCTTCTAGAAGAGAGCCAGAAAGGCCTGCACCATGGAGTTATACAGGGCAACTGCATGCCCAACCCAATCCCATCCCCTTACGGAGCAGAGGGATCCCTGGACAGCCAATATTGTCTTCTGTCTGGCCACCTCATTCTTATCTCAGCTTTCCAATGCACAAGGTAGGAAGGCAGTGTCCAGTGATTCTCTGCCATGAACAAAATTCTGTTTTATAGATACTGGGTAAGAAACTCAGCCTTTCAGTGCAACACAGCAACCCAGCTGTAAAGCCACTGGATCTACAATGGCTGTAGGAGTGATTGAGAATAGTGCAGGAGATTGGAATTTTCCCTTGCTCTTGGTCCCTGAACTCACTTCTTGCACTATCCCATGACTTCTCTGAAATTTTAGTTTAGTGAGTACTTTGGTTTACAGTGGAAATCTGGTGCAGGTAAATAGCAGTCATCTTTCATAACTCATGGGATGTTTGCTGTTGTGTAGAAACAAGGGTCACCTTAGACAAAATTCAGCAGAATAGGCTTGGCAATAGCACTGGCATTCTTTGCTAGACATGAATCCCCAGACTGATGTTTCCAAATCTCAGAGCCTCTGCTCCCTTTTCAGCCTGGTTAGTTAAAAGCCTCTCTGTGGTGCTAGCCTAAGTCGGATCTCAGAAACTCTCAAATATGCATCGAGACACCTAGCAAGACCTCGTGGTGTGGGCTGTCAGGTTTCATCATTTGACAGATTTCCCAGTTGAGGCACATGCTGGTGAAGTGGCATATCCAACAGTGCACAGGAAAATTTCTGGTAGAACTGAGAAAGGAAGTCAGTAACTTCGGCTTGAAGTTCTCTGCCATAACCCTCACCCCTTCCCTTTCATCCCTGCTCCCTGAATCCCCATTCTTCTTAATACCTCAACATAGAGATTAAATAGGCCTTACGAAGAAGAGGACATGTGGTTGGAAAACACTGTATGTTTAAATTCAGCATAGCTGTGAGAACAGACAACAAGAAATGGGATTACAAACAGTCAAGCAAGTTCACACATGTTAGTTATGTCCAAAGAGAGTTGCTCTCCTTTGTTGCAGTGTGCTTCACTCATCTGTGCAGCTGTGCATCTGGCCTTTTGTTTCTCTACCTATTCTCATAGGTGACTGTTGTAGTGAGGAATGACAGAGACAGGGAGCTGACAGGCAGAAACCTCTCAGATTGGGTGAAGCATGGGACTCACATGAATAAGGCACTTGAAGCAAAGGAATCTGGAAAAGATATTCAAATACATACACAACCATAAATACTATGAGCAACACTATCATTATGTCAGTTTTGCTTTCCAGCAGACCTCTGTATGCATTCAGCCTCACACTGGACTCTCTAGCAAATCTGTTCTGTTTATTCTGTCTGTATTCAGATACTGTGGTGGAGACTACAAGGTTGCTCTGTTGAAGCACCTGATCACCAGTGTATAGCTGGTCCCTCCTCTGGACTGCACTGAGCTTCCCTGAGTCCAGCACAGTTTGTTCACTGTGCCAAACACAGACCAAGTCACCTAGAGCAGCATTTTTCAAACTCTCTGTCTGATTTTTAAATGGTGGGTTTGATACTTTGTAGGGGAGATTGATGCCTGGCTGCCAAGAAATGTTTATTCTTGTGTTCTTGCCTAATCATTGTCACAGATGATTCAGCAAGAGCAAAACTGCCACTCTGCCTGGAAAAAAAAATCTGCTGGGGCTTGTTCTTGTTCATTTTGGAGTAGAAATGAACAAAAATACACAAAAAGCCATCCTTGTATTCCCAGAGGGTAATTTTCTGCATTTTGAGGGAGGAATATTGGGCTAAAATTAGAGAAACTGCACAGGTAGAAACATTATTAACATAATTAATGGCTTATGTAGACCAGGAAGAATGTTTTCTGGGGGATGTTTTGCTGTCTGCAAAAACCCAGAGACCTAACATTGTTTGGCCAATTTTTCCCTGCCATGAGGAGGTCAACAGTCATGTACCTTCTGTGTTGCACACTGTCAAGCCTTGTTTACTGTCATTAGAAGGTCCCAGGAGAAAGCTGGTGAGTTTTTGGCAGTTTGTGGCAGAGGAGAGAGCTACAACTGCAGAGCAGTTGTTGTCATAACACCTATTCATCATTATCCCTCCCATCATGAATCACCTACTGATAATCAACCCCTCTTTGTTTACATTCATCACACATAGAAAGCCTGTGCTTGCTTCCAGGAACCACATCTCTACCTGGGAAAACGCTGGCTGCTTTTGTGCCAGTATTTCTCCCCCAAACCCAGAAAATTCTCGAACTCTCCCTGCTGAGAGAACAGGGACAGCTTTTCAAATGTTTTGTTCACTTCCACTTAAAATTCAACCGGAGTATCTAAATTAGGAATGCTGCTATATTCCAGCTCAGAGAGCTGCAGTGCTCTGTTACAAAGAGGGGCTCCATCTCCTGATCATCCAGAACCCTGTCTTTCTGGATCGCCTGGTCCATTTGCCTAGGTGGAAAGCTCGGTAGGGGGCCCATGTTGTACCCTTCCTTCTGTGTCTGGTACAGCATGGAGCACCATGTCAGCGATGCACTAATACACAAGAATAATCAGCTCATCAAATCAGCTTCATTAGTTGGAGCTCGAGAGCACAGCTCTGCTGCCCAGCCCTGCAGACACGCAGCCTGCCTCACCACTCCATCTGCTGCAGCCGAGCAGGAGGGGTCTGCCCATTCGGCTGTTCACGCAGAAGTGCAAAAGCCCGGGACACTGGGGGTACTTCGAGCATGTGCCATGTTCCTGCCTGACACATGTCACCAGGGGACCACTGCTTCTCCCCTGTCTCTTGTATGGAAGACCAAATCCAACTCCAGAGTGCCAGCGATGAAGCCGCTAGAGCGAGGGTTTAGGCCACTAATGATTTCCCTGGTTTTGGGGGGAGGGGAGTGGAGTCTGGTCCAAGAGGTCTGCCTCACACCCCTATCGCAACGCGGACTCCTGGAGGCCACCCCACACTGCTGGTGGGGACCCTCTCTGTCTGACGGGAGAAGCGAGAGGTGGCAGTGCAGAGGCCGCTGGAAGGTGCTTCCTCTCTGCAGCAGGCTCAGGGCTCTGCGGTCCCTGTATGTCGATAGCAGAGGAGCAGGACAGCAGCAGGTCACGAGTTTCACAGATTTGTTCACTGTTTGGAATTTCTGAGTGAGAGTATTTATGGATAGCTCTGGAGTTATTTTTACGGGAATGGCTCTGTAACTAAGCACTTCAGAAAAAAATCAGGCCACCATGTAGATGAAAAGGCAGGTGGAGGGGGCTTCTCTTGAGTGTATCCAGCTTGGAAAGGGATGGCTGTAAGCCTCTAGCAGGCACTTGCTATGAAAACTCTTAGGGCTGGTTATCTTCACAAACGCTCTTCCTCAAACAATGATGAATAGTAAACACGTGTAAATCTCTCAGTCCTTGGTATTGCCAAGGGTCTGTGCAGAAGTATCTGTTGCTTACACTGAAGTTCTCTCTCTCCTTTTCTCTGTGTATTTTTAGCATGGATGGAGATAGAGTCTCAGAAAATGTAATGACATGTGACATGCAGGATTCATATGTATCTAGGCAGTATGGGAATGTACCATGTAGGAGGAGATGTAACATACTGCTTGGCTTCTAATACCCATTACTTAAGCACAATAAGGCGCCTTATGGAAGCAGATAAGGGGGCTCCCCATTGCGCCTAAGCATTAGAAGACATATGTTTATCCCATACCTATATTCTCTCTTTGCTTTATGTCATTACATTTAAGTTACTTCATGCAATATTGACTGACGATTTATACTGGCTTGTCAAAAATGCTCTAGGCATTCACCTTTAGAAGATCAGTTTTCACAAGAAAACAACTATCAACTTGATTCCACCTCTCCCATGCCATTAACAAATATCTGCTAATAAGTCCAGCCTGATACCAATGCAATGCTATGGCAAATCATCTAATGTTCAAGAGCATTTCTCTGCTGATTTTAAGAGAGTCAAAAGGCAATGTTCTATCCTGGAGTTACCTCTATAACTTTAACAAGATGAGACAGTGAAGTTTTGCCTTGTAAATGGTTCTAACAAAAGGAGTTTTTTCCAAAAAATAGCATGTTTAAGGAAGCATTTAATGTCCATAGTATCTCTGCCACTGAGAGGAAGTGTCTCAAACAGAAGGGATCAGCCTCTTCCCTCCCTTGTTTTCACATCACAACCTAGTTTTAACAGGAGCTGTAGCCTGCAAATGGATACAGAAGAGGACTGCTAAAGGATCTTAATATCATAGTTCAAGCAGAACTGCCTATTTTCCTAAGTAAGGTTTGAATTGCATTGTAAAGATAGACACTGGAACGGTTGACAGCTTTAACAAGAAAACTGTGACTGCAATCCTAGTGCAAACCATACATCTTGTGAGATCAAGTGGAATGCTCTGTACAGATGCCAAAAGGAGCTGAATGTTTAAAGCCTGGGGTTTTTTTATTAGTAGTTAATGGTGTATATTTAGAACTGAAAAGATCATTTGACAGCACATCAGTCTTGCGAGATACATGAGTAAAAGAAAACTCAAAAACCCCACATTTGTGTGGGGTCTTTTTCGTCTGAAATTTTAGGAGGAAACAACCTACCGACTGCGAACTCTGCTGAACTAGACGGAAAGAGTGCCATTGATTTCCATGGACTTTAGATCAGCCACAAGGAAGGGAAGCAAAATGCATGCTAGGATGTTTCCTTGGTTATTTGCCTGTCCTTTTAAATGCTATATGTGACATTTTAAAGTTCAGGTGTTAAAAAAGGAATGATAGCTTCATGAAGGGTTTGTCAGTGAACTGCAGAGTTTAGAAGGCTGTTAAAAATATGAATATAAATGTCTCTGTGCATACACACTACAGGGACAGAATTTAATTTAGCTGGAGCTGGTGGTACCTGACACTTTCTGCTATGAGAGCCTGTTTTCAGTTTTCTATAACTTTGCCAAGTTTTAACCATTCAGTGTCTACCTCACACTGAATATTTTGCATCTCTTGATTCCACCAGCAAGGTGATGAAAAGCTACCCAGTACTGCAGAATGGAGAAGGCAAGCAGGGGATCTGGCCACACGGAAGAGGGAGTAAGTGACAGCAGGAGAAGCATCCACATGGACAAAGGAGGGGAAAAAGTGAAATGGAAGGTAAATCAGATAGGGGCAGCCAGACATAAGAGAGAGTGATGGGATGGGGTTAAGGGCTAGGCCAGCAGGAGAGGCGGCCTGGGAGAGAAACACAGGAAAGGTTGAGGAATAAAAGACCCCCAAAGCAATCTGAGCAGTAAATCCTCAAATCATGCATTCATCTTCTTTAGGTTTTTTTTTCTTTTTCCCCCAGGCTAAAGAAAATGATTTATGCAGCACCAAGCATAAGGGGGCCCCATTCTCCACTGGCTGGTAAGCATTGCTGTGAGGAACACAACGGCAGCAACAGCAAAGGCAAGAGATGCCTGTTGTTTCAAAAGCCCTGGGAATGACTCACTGGTCAGACTGCTCCCAAGAAGAGTTGCTTATTGCAACTGTTTGCTTTCTTTTCCTGTCGAGATTGCAGTTTTTATATTCATTTTCCAAGCACTAGGAAAAGGCTACAGGACTACAGAAGTAGGCAGAAAAGCTGAGAAAGGGAAAGCAAGTGCAGGGAGTTACGAACAAAGGCACACAGTGTGGAGGGAGACAAAGCACAGATGAGGAGTGAGAGCAAGTGGGGAGATGCAGAGAGGGGAAGAACCACCAGATAGGGGACAAAAAGCCGGATAACAAAATCTCTCAGCATTTCTAACTCTCTCCCAATGTATGTGTATGTTCCTTATGCAAACACTTCTTCCCAGAGGTGCTTCATCTTCCAGGTACCGGGAGGGATGCAGAGTCAGTAGGAAGAACAGCTGGAGAAGTAGATGATTAGACATTGGTATGTCAAAAGATGTTCTCTAGTGCACCACACCAGTAGAAATGCTTGAGGAAAGTCACAACTCCTGTGTTCCCTCACTCTCTACCTGCTAGGTTTACAGCCTGATGTCCAGAAAGGCAGCACACATATCCTCGTTCTCTGACCCTGGGACCAGAAGCCAGCCCCACCTGAGGCACAGTAAAAGTTTCCCACGTTGAGGTCCACTGGCACATTGCATAGCACATCATTTTTGTGGAGCTGTTTACATGAGGTGCCACTAACATGCACTCTCATTCTTGAGCAGCCTGTGCCTGCGTGTGTCCCTGATCCACAGATTAATGGTGAGATTATGCTTGTGGTAGCTGCCGTGTTGCACTGCTGCCAGGAGACAGCATGTAGGCAAGGAGGTGTCCCTCTTGCTCCAACTGCACGTACTCGTCACAGGCATTTCTGAAAGGGAGGTTATTTTAGAAGTGCAAGGAATCACACGATTCCAGTACAAATGTCTCCAGGAGATGTTGCTCTTCCCGCGTCTCTTCCAAAGGGGGGGAAAAAAGGGAAAAGGTAGAGGGAGACTTCCAGCCAGCCCCACTAGCTTTTGCAGATGAATTCTCTTAACAAATGAAGCCTTCTCCTCACAGCATGAATTTTGCACATAGGGTGCACCAAGTTTTTGGGCATGCCCCTGTTCAT
Organism: Platysteira castanea; assembly: GCA_013397175.1. Lineage (NCBI taxonomy): Eukaryota > Metazoa > Chordata > Aves > Passeriformes > Platysteira > Platysteira castanea. The sequence continues at coordinate 1,071,905 of VYXC01009026.1, forward strand.
AGCTACCTGGCAAAGAATTTGGGCAAATAAGAGAAACATGTGAAAATGCTACCCTGGACTTGCATTATTTGGAGTTTTGACTCATCAGTTTCTGTGATGGATGTCATCCAGTCTTAATACCATTGCCTCTGTGCATGCCACAGTATCGAAAAAAAAGTTTTGTTCTATTTTTTCCTGTTTCACACACATTCCCTAAAGATTTGATGGGTCTTGGAGTGTGAGGGTTTTCCAAATGGCTACAGAAGCCCTTCTGAGGCTAATTTATCCAACTGACTATCCACTTCCTATCAATGTCACCATCCCCCCCCGAATGGATGCAATCATCTGTGGCAGCTAGGCTGCTTTGCAGGACAGGACCCTAAGTGATAACCGAGAGGAGAGGAGAACATAAGGATGCATGAGTGGAGTGGGGCAAGGAGGCCAAGCCAAGCAGGGGGACTGCTTTGGTTTAAACACCCCCCAGCTGTGAAGAGGTTATGGCTTCTCCTGTTGTCTCACTCTTCCTTTCACAGTCAGTCTGGTAACTACAACCACCACCACCACCTTGGGAAGTAAATAAGGTCCAAAACACCTTGGAAATCAGAGGGAATCAGTAGTTTTTATTCACTAAAGTACGTGTTGTTAAAAAAAAAAAAAAAAAAGCTGTAGTCACACAGCTGTAGTCTGGTCTCCCACGTTTCAGCTGTTCCCTCTGTCCACAGGCAGAAGCAATGCGTCACTTTCTGAATTGTTTCTTTAAAGAAAAAACAACAACCCGAATCAGTTAATCAACAGCAGCAGTGCTGCCGACTGGGAGCGGTCGGCTCTGCTACAGCCAGGAGGCACAGCGTGGCCCCCAGGAATGGCCGCAGGTAGGAGCTGCGAAGCTCGGGCTTCCTTCGAGCACGTAGTGTCCCCGGCAGCCCCGGAGGGAAGGTCTGTCCTGCCCAGCCAGCACCCGGCGCAGCTCTGCTCTGCTGGATTCAGGAGAGGCTCAAGGCACGGCAGGTTCGAGCCGGCTGCGGGGCCCCGGCGCCACAGCCCGGCCACGGACAGGGCAGGAAAATGCTGCGTTCCTCGGCAAGACGCACAGGATTTCCTGCAGCGGGTCAAGAAAACATACCTTCCCATTGTCCCCGCCATGTCACGGGGAGTCCTTGTGCTCCGCTGGGGACAATGTCAACTCCTGCCCTGGCAACCAAGGAAAACAAGGACGGTTGTTTGGCATTTTACGCGAGGCTGCCGCCCGCCTCCCTCAGCAGACGGGCCTGGCACTGGGAGGGACGGCAGCCCTCATGGCCACTAACGAGCCTCCCTGCCTGGCCGTTGGTTGGCCCCTGAGGTGGAAAATCTGTGGCAGCCCCAGGGAAAAAAACCTCAACTTAAGACAAACAACTGTTTGTGGGGGAGGCGGCGAGCAGCGGACACCATCCAGCCCTTCCGGGCACGGTGCTGATTCCTGCCCTCCTCCAGGAGCTGGGCTGGGCAGCCAGCGGGAGCCTGTGCTGTTTCGGCCGGGGCTGTGCCCAGGTGTGCCCAGAGGGGTGTCCACTCGGGAAGGGCTGTCCCAGAGGCACAGGGCTGGAGCAGGAGCCCATGTCGCGCCCTGCAGCATGCCTGGGACCGGGCTCAGCACCCACTCTTCCATCAGCCCCGGTAAACTGCAGGGTGGGCTTCCTACTGCCCTGTCCTGGTGTTCGGTGTATTCACTGTTACTGTTGCCTTTTTTCTCCTCTAAAAATCACTTTATGTTCAAACATCAGTCCCGGAGAGGAAACGGCAGTCTTAGGTTCCTGCAAAGCCCAGGGACTCAGTCTTTAACGGGCGCTGAATGCACAGAACCGCGACGTGCCATGCTGGGCGCCCGGGAGCTGGCACAGCCCTCGCCGGCACACGGCCCCCGGGCACTCCGCGTCCCGTCACTGCAGCCTGGGTCCTGACCGCCTCCGAGCCCCGTGAACAGAGCTCAGGGAAGGCTTAGCTTTGATACCGCTGGGCTGGCACATTTCCAGGGTTAAAGGCACTATTTGCTTCCTATAATGCTTTCGTCAACCTGCATTTGCTTTCTGTGGTAACACCAAGCCAGCAAGTGCAGGATGAGACGGAGCACCTTGGAAGGCAGTGGCAAGGATTATAAGAAACTGAGCATTTTACTAGAACTTTAAGAAAATAAATTACCACTCTGACCCTTTAAAATAAGATAATCCTAAAGTACACATGGAAAAAGTGTAAATCAGCTTAGTGTTAATGGCAACATGGATATACACAACTCAGTATATAGGACTTTACCCTGCACTTAAGAAGGTGTCTCAGTTTCTGGCAAAATACAGATTTCCTCTGTTTCCAAAAAGTCAGTCTCTGCTATGTTTCAGTGCCCCCTAGAATAGCAGAACTGTTGTTTGACTAGTACTAGTTATTTGCTTGAGTAAGGATCACTAATAAACTCCAGCATAGAGTGAAAATATTCACCTTTCACCAGAAAGGTGAAAATACTTAAAATAAAACCCTAGAGATAGAAGCACATATAGGCCAGGCTCCTAGGCTTCTGAAGTGCCCGTGCCACTGAACCAGGTGCAGACCCAAACTGCCATCAAATAGAGCTGTGTCCAGAGCCAGTGTCACTGTTTGGCAGGATCCACAGTGGGTATCATGTAGAAGGCTGCCCATTCAAAGACGGGAAGAAAGACACATATAAAGAGATTTTACTGTTAGATTAAAAAAACCCCAAATAGTTGAAGAGTGTTTGTCCAGGAAGGGGGAACATGTGTCTTTAAATTTATCATAGATAAATGGGCAGAGGGAATAGCAGCCAAGATTTCCTTGTCTGAAAGGCTGAAGCTAATACTGTCATCTGTGGTTAAGACCCATTTGTCAAACAGAGTATGCTGAGAATAAGGAAAATCAAGTCTCCCTTCCCTTTTTAATTTGACTTAATTAGCCATAATTCCCGTTACTGAAATAAAGGCATTTTCAATTGCAGGACACATTTCTGTGCCCTTACTTTTACTAATGCAAATACATAGCTCTGCATGCAGGGAAAGCAAAAGCCAAACAAATGTGCTGCAAAAACAAGATGCTCCACTACACTCACCTCCTTCCTTGGGAGAGGAGGACAGAACAAACAACACGTGGCAGATGTTAGCCACACAGTTCAGTGCCCTACTGGGAGGCATGCAAATACTATTGTGATACACAGGCTGGGAGAAGCTACGTAGGAGAAAACAGGGCACTTGTTGTATGTATGTCAGATTTGCCCCTCCATAGCTAGGAGGAGGCATGCACTCATAGCACGGCACAGAGTACATAATGCAATTATAATTGGGTGCAATATGTTCACAGCGCTTAAAAAAACGCTGTCTTAAAAAACTGAGTGCCACGTTCAGATGGCTTAAATTCCCCAAGAGCCCCTGTGCCTACTGCTTCCTACTGGCTGCTTCTGGTCCTTCAGCGGTGCCCAGCCAAGAGGAAACTTCAGGGCACAGATGGAGTTCAGGCTAGACAGTCCATAACCTTCACTGGATCCTGCTGGCATCCTGTGGTGCGAAACCTGCATCCCAGAATTACTTGGAGCAGTTGTCCTCCCGAACCCGATGAGCACACTTGCTTAAAATAGTCACTTGCAAAGGTGTGGCAGGGCCAGCCTTGGGGCTTGCAGAATTGCTGAGGGGGACTGTGAGCCTCAGAATATCCTTGTAATTCATCTGTAATGTTAAACTTTAAATAACCGTCTTCCTCTTTCATTCCTTTCTACCTCGGCTAAGAAATGCGACACGCACTGTGTAAAGGGACTGTCACCAGCTGTTAATAAGAAAGCAGCTTTAGCTTCTCTCCGCTTCTCTTGTTCACACGTAGACAGTGTTGGAAATCAGTGAAAACGGGTGTAGCCCCTCTGCTACCACCACCACCACCTCCCACAAAGAGAGCAAGTGAGAAAGGGAAGAGGAAAGGTTGAAGAAACGGGCTGACCTACTTAGGTACTGCGAAGGACGAGCATGCAGGCTCTGAGTGCTGGGATGGCTGCGCGCGTTTGTTCTGGGCACCTACTGTTACCCTGGCATCCCTCCAAACAAATGGCTTTACACCCAATTCCAAAACAGCTCCTTCCTCCTCCTCTTCAAAATATGCCCTCCCCACCGTGCATGCTCTCCCTGTGATCCTTGCCGCCTTGGTTTTAAAACGGCCGCTTCCCCGAGCAGGCAGCCAGCCCCTGTCTTCTCACCCACCTGTTAATACCTGGCCTCCTGTTTGTCACATGGCAGCTCTGGGCTCTGGACCAGGAACCCCCCCTTGCTCCTGTGCCGCAGCCACTGCTTCCGGCATGGGCCACCTGTCCCTCCTGTCTCAGCTGAGAAAGGACAGGACCTAACTGCAGGGTAGGTGGCTGTCAGTGAGCGGACCCGGCTTGCAAGGAGTGGTTTCCAGAAGCAGGAAGGAGAGAGGAGGCAGGTCTCCTTGCTCTCAGGAGCCCTGACTCAGACCCCTTCCCGTGTGTTGCATGCCGCCCCCTCTGCTCCGCTGGCTCTGAGCCCCTGAGTGGCATCACTCAAACCCTGTGAGTTAGCCAGCCTGAAAATTATACCCACTGGGATCTGGCCAGTTTGCAAAGCCTAATGTCAGTGATTGCAAGGTGGGATCAACGCATTCAGGCGACACAAAGATTGCATTATAAACCCTTTTGGATTTAGACGGCAAATGATCCTTTTGCTCTTCAGACAGTATTTCTGGCAATTCAGAGCACTCACAATTGCTTGTCAGAACAACCAAAAGTGCTTCCCTGGCAGCACGGCATATCTTACTGAGAGACTGGAAGAACCTTCTTTGGTTTCTATATAAAACACACTTATGACTCATATAGGACTCAGAAATTGTCTTAGTTAGAGATAAATGGGAAGATACACTGCAGATCTGGAGAATGATGCTTGAGTCACAAAGCTGGAACCGTGATCAGAAGGCAAAATTCCCCAAAGCTTGGGGTCTTAGGGAGACAAAGAGGGATTTGTTTGCATTTGCACGCAAGCATTGCATTTGGGATTTCTTCTTTCTTTTTTCCTTCCCACTTTCTCACTGGCTGTGTTCTAGAGTATGAGAGGTCTTGTAATTCTTTTCGTCTACTCCTGCTACCACCCTTTGTCTTGCTTCACACCAGTGATGTCTCAGAAGCAATTAAAAGCAGTTCCACTGAGTTCTACAATGCCACATCAGCTTCAGTCCTTTACCAAAGAATATGTAACAACATTATACAAACCACAGTGAAAGATCATTACTCAGGATGACAAAATCAAGCACTGAGACACTAGAAGAAGCCACTACTAAGCTGGCTTGTGGAGTTGCAGTTTGGCCCCTCTGTGCCTACACACGTTGCAGCAGTCTTTAATTACATGAGCATAATCCTGTGCTGTTTGTCCCACAGAACCCCTGCCTCATCCAACTCATGGAGCAGGTGGTGCTCAATTAACAAGCAGCTATTTATACTGGGTCTGTGCTCAGTACAAGACCCCATGCCTTGTTCACTGAACACTGTTCAGACCCCAGTGAGAAGATGGAGCGATTCACTTTCCGAAAGGCTCTGCTGTCCTATGAAGGCAGGCTGAGAGAGTTGGGTCTGTTCAGCCTGGAGAAGAGAAGGCCCAGGGAGACCTTATAGCAGCCTTCCAGTACCTACAAGAAAGTTGGAGAGGAACTTTTTACAAGGGCATGTAGTGATAGGACAAGGGAGAATGGCTTTAAAGTGAAAGAGAGTAGGTTTAGATCAGATATTAGGAAGAAAATCTTTACTCTGAGGGTAATAAGGCGCTGAAGCAGGTTGCCCAGAGAGGTTGTGGATGCCCCACCCTTGAAGTGTTTGAGGCCAGGTTGGACAGGGCTTTGAGCAACGTGGTCTAGTGGATGGTGTCTGTACCCATGGCAGAGGGGTTGGAACTGAGTGATCTTTAAGGTCCTTTCCAACCCAAACCATTCTGTGATTCTGGTGTACTTACCAGTGTTGTATCAGTGGGCTTCATTTCCATAACACCTTTTGGAGATGAGAAGGTTGAATTATTCCCATTTATACATGGTGGATTATACAGGGGGATGAGAGGGGTCCAGTTCTTCAAGGTGACCCTTGTGGGGTTCCTGGGCTTTCTGTGCTCTACACACAGGCTCCCACCAGCATGTGGAAGCTTGGTATTTCTATGCAAAAGACTGTCGTAGGCACTTTTATCATCTATTCACTGTGGAAAGTTTGCTTTCAATGATTTGCCTGATATAATGTAGGATCTTCTGGAGCTTTCTGGGATTTCCTTCATATACAAATATTTGCCAAAAATAGTAGTGACAAAGAGATTCCCTCAGCAAATTTTTTACAACTCTTGCATGATAGTTTCCAGAACAGCTAATTTTAAAAAATTAATCTCTCTAGGAGTCATTTAATATACCCTTCAGTTATTTGTAGATTGAAAAGAGCTTTCATATCTTCATTTGATACTGATACGTTGCCATACTCTTTTCCAAGTAGAAGGAAAATACACATTGTTTCTGCATCATTAACAAGGTTGGCATCCCCCTCTTCCCCTATAATAGGCTGATGCAAATTTCTTTTGCTTCTACTATATTAAACAAAATGTTCTTGACCTTCTCAGTCTGCTGTTTCCCCTGCTCTTTGAACCTACTTTGTTATTGTTAGAATTTGTTAGGTTATAATACTGCTTGTTTTGTCTCTCTTACCCTTCCATTTGCATTTTTTCCCCTAAGAGATGACTCCTCTCTGCCTTGCAAACAGAGTGAGTTGTCAGGCAAATCTACCTTCTTTTTCTTAATTGTGAAAGCTTGACCACTTGACCATATAATGACCTCAGTGTTCTTACACACCCTTCTTGGTGTCTTTGCAAATTTTTACTCCTAGCTTTTCTCACGTTTCTTATCACCCTGAGGTATTAGCTCTTCTCAAATGTCAGATACATGTACCACTGGAGATACTGTCTCCGGTGTAGTGAGTGCATTCAGGTCGTGAAAAGTGTCCCCAAGCGACCACCAACTTCCATTCCATTGATCTGCATACACCGTAAGGAAATCCAAACTGGAATTCCTTCATGCTGGCTGCCATGTCTCTCATGTCAAGGAAGTCTCATCAACAGTGCTCTCCTGAGAACACGGTTCTCCAAAATGGAAATCCATTGGGATCCCCCATAACAATACAGTTTTTTCCAGACGCTGTAAGAACATCACTAAGAAGTGCCCTGTGCTGCTTGTGGTTGGTCTGCCCGTTCCTCTTCATGCTTTGGCCTGTTTGGTCTCCCGCCCTCCAAATGATTTATGCCCCAGCCTCTCTGCTCCCTATTCTTGCCTTCTAGTCTTTACGTTTATTTAGCTCCTTACCTCACTAGATCCAGTCTCTCCCTGACAGCTTGCTCTGTGTTTTATGGTCTACACCTTTTTTCTCATACTGGCCAACAGGCCTAGTTAAGCATTCCTGAGCTTTCTGGCCAGTTCTGGTGCTCCTATCCACCTCCACTTTGGCGCTTTTAGTTCTTGTTCCCAGGGCATCCTCTGTAACCACTTTACCAAATTTGTCTCCCTTCCCTCGTTGTGTTCTCCACTTCCACTAGTCTCACCATTGCCAAAGACCCAGCCTTCCTTGTGCCTCAGCAACACAGGTGGTCCCATTGTCTGTCCACAGTTCGTCTCCAGTGCTCGCTCACTTCGATACTCTGTTCCTTCCTGCCCCTGGCTCCTGTTCCCAGCTACTTGTGCAGCTAATCCCAACCCTAGTTGTTGCTCTCCCAGCTCTGTAGGTCAACAGATCCCTTGTTTCAGTCTTCCCATCCCTTTTGCCATCTTCATTCCAGTTGCTGTCTCCTCTGCATTTGAAGAGACTTAAACAAAACCTACCAGGAGTGTCACTGAGGCAATAAGTTGACTAAGACGAAAGTGCTCAAGATTTTGTCATTTGCAGTCCCAGTTCCCTGGTTAACTGCATCCACGACCTCGGCAGAGCCTCTGCCCACCCCTCTGCAAGCCAGTCAAGTGGTAACCTGATGAATACCCGTCTGCCTACAAGAAGTTGGACACATTTGCAGGTCCACCAGCTAAAACATAACCCAAGGATGTTACATGGATAAAGTCCTGTACACCACAGATGTGGCCCCTCTTCTCAGTGCTGGCTCTAACTCAGCCTAGAACAGCTATTACAGGAAAAAGCTGGCTTCTGTTCCTGTACTGCTGGCCTCAGGCACACTCTGCTATTTCATGGAGAGGTACATGTTCAGCCTCTCTTGTCTCTTGGAGATAATGATGAGATGGAACATGCACCGTGACAATGGCATTCTTGGGGGCTTTATCTGTTAACATCTAGAGAGTCTCCACTCTATGGAGCAGCTATGAAGGAAGAATTTTGGTTTTCCGTCAAAAGCATGTGTTGGCCAAATTAGGTGGCTTTTTCAGAAATGTGATACAAGGCATATCCCTGAAGTCAAGGCCAAACCCCTACCAGATTTCAAGCCCTGCTTCGAAGCATGGGAATGATGCAATGGTTCCAAGAAAAAGTTGCCAGAACATTTAAATTTGGGCAAAACAACACATTTTCCTAAACCTCATTCTTGGAAAAGCCAAAGCTGGTGGATCAGAAATTTCACCCCCCCCCAAAAAAAATCAATCAGCCTGAACAGTATGGCAAATTTAACTTCAAGTCATGAATGTTTGGCACAGCTGTAAGATGCCAAACCCATGATTTTGTAATACAAAGCTGTGGGCAGTTTTTATAACAAAAACCAGACCAAAATCACTTGTAATCGTTATTATCCTCTCTTTAATTTTTAGTATGCTTGTGTCTTCCCCTGTTGTTTACGAGTTAAAGCGGATTTTAATGCATCCTAAAAGATTTTTTAAGGTCAACACTTCACATTAAAATATGCAAAAAAAATATTGGGAACTGTGCTTTTGCTTTTAAAAACAAAAATCAAAATTACGAAACAAAAAATAAGACTGGGAGTTTTCTGGTTTTTTATTCCACAAACACACCTCACAAATGTCAGGTTTCTTAACTGTACAATCAATAAGTGAGGTGTAGAAAATCACTGAATATTTTTCATCCCAGTCTGAGTAAACATACAAAAATTGACTTATTTTCATGGAAATGCATGGGAATGTCTCTTTGGCTCCAAAATTATTTGCCACATCCACACAAGCTAAAATTGCAAAAATTTGAATGTGAAAAAGTTTTATGGCAACCAGTTTTGTGCAGAGAACTGAGGGCCCGTTATCACTCAGAAGTCACCAACTGAAAGTGTCCAGTTGCTAAAATTTTAAATATCACCGATGGCGGCATTACAACTGTGTGGTAGTATCTTTCCTCTCATGATACACTGTGTTATTGCTTGGTGCCTTGCTGCAGATATTGTTTAGCCAAAACTTCATTGACTTGAAAGTGCCTTTTTCTGTGCGGAGAACTGAATCTTAATTTCTGGTTTACCAGCTGCAGTTTTTTTTGCTCTTATCTCAGTGACCTTGTTTCCTCAATACAAAGTGTGGATTCAGATATCTTTTGAGAGTTGTCTCCTCTGATTTCCCCAAGACAGAACCACTTATTTCCCTTCACAAGACATCTGAGTGCCATTTATTAATGGAACTTACTAAAACCATTATTAAATGGTTTTATAATCAACATGAAATAATGTAGAAGTCATCTGTGGAAAATTGCAAAGTGTTGAAATGATGTCATCATATATTAGCAATGCTCAAAAATAAAATAAATAGCTCCACAGGGCTTTTCCAATATTTGTGGAGTGGCACACCTCCAAAGCACACTCAGAAAGGACAGGGTGCTTTTGGAAAGCTTATTTGCATGCACCCAGGCGTGCAAGCACACACACACACATGGACTGCAGGCACAGAGCTATTCTATTTTGCTGGCTTGGAAGAAGTCAAGTGTTGGAGGACACTGGTCCATGCTGCCTGCTGCCAGAAACCCAGAGTAGGGTTTCTCTGTTCTTCTGTTCTGGGGGTGCATGACAACTGGGAAGAGCAGTTCTGCCCCGCCCTCTGCTCCCCTGCTACTCCCCAGCAGGGCAAGGATGTGCAGGACTGGCACCTCCTGGGGAGGGCAATGCACAGGAAGGTGCCAGCAATGCACTGGGGGTTGTGCTGGCCTCCAGGAGGGGAGAGTGACAGCAGGCATGAACTCATGCCCCAGGCCAAAACTGGTTGGGGAGAACTTTAATCAAAGGATAATATTCACAAAAATTCAGAACCCGGGGTATAATACCTAGCAGAGCCATCCCTACATTTTGAAGCGCAGTGCTTACTGATGACAATCTCCATACATAAATCTGGTGTGCCCTGCTTGCCTCTCATTAAGCATATAAGACCTTCATGAGGAAAGTTGCTGTTGTAACCAGCTTAGTTACTCATTTTCTCCCTGTTCCCCTTAGCACGAGTAATGAGCATGCCAAGGCTCTGAAATGGGTAGACAAAAGATGACAGCACTTCCTGAGATTCATATGGCACATAAATATTTAGCATTTGATTTATGCTGTGTTCATGCTATTCATCAATTGCCTTATTAAGACCCAGAAACTTTGAGAGAACTTTGTAGAAGGGAGAAAGGAAAGTCAGCCCTCTGATGCTAGAAATAAGGAAGAGTCAGAGGTCTACATGTTGTGGGAAGAGGGAACTGCTCTGTTGTGTGTCTGATCACTGTAGAAACTGCTACTCTGCTTTTGGCTTCACAGCCCAACGGAACAGAAAGGATCTGTTCCTTTCCATAGGCAGATAGAGCTGTATTAAACCCCTCCACATAAAACTGGGTAGATCAGGAGTTGTGCTTCTTTTTCCTCCCCCGTCCCCAATTTAGAGACAACGTAGCTGTGAGGACATTGATGTGCCAGTGAAGGCAAGGGTGAGCTCAGCTGTGCATCATTTGCCAAATGCGTGAGTGTGTGTGTGTGTGTGCATGGGGCTGAGTCAGGGCGAGGGCATCTTCTGCCAGGTCCTGGGGGAGCAGAGCAGAGAGACCAGCAAGACTGCAGCCCCAGAAACTTTGTGGTGGTTTTGTAGTCAGTAGCCACTGCACCAGTCATCTCTGTATATTTTAAAAATGACAGGCAGTTTGGGCATCTGCTTACATCAATATTCTGTAAATACAAGGATAAATTGGTAGCCCAAAACAGTGAGAAAGCTTTGCATAGGTTCTGTTTTGAATGCTATTTATTACACAGCATGATATACACAGCACTCTTATTCATGTCAGTGGGAGTTTTATGCAAACATGGAAAGCAGAATGTGGCTCAAAATTGTAACTTGATTTGCTGTAGACAGGCCTTTCTGCATGCAAATCTGTGAAGGCAAGTTCTCCTCTTCACACAAAAAAGGTGCAAAGCCAGTGTAATACGGAGTCTGTGGTAAAGTGCAGAAAGGTCCTGCTGCCTGGTGTGGTTTTACACCAACTCTCCCATCACCGGGAGTGAAGAGAAGGAGAGAAGGGAGTAATCCTGGGAAATATGCATAGATAAAATGTTTCCCTACAGCATTTGGTTATATTCAAATTTGGAACGGATTGTTTTTAAAGGAGTAAGTGTACTTCTAGAGATGGGACATTATTATGGGGAGCTGGTAAAGTTTCTGTAGAGAACAATGTACTTAGATTGCTGGAAAAAAAACAGTTTCTATCATCCTTGCATCATCTAACCTTAAATGACTGACCTTAATAATCATCGGTTTATGAATTTATAGATTTACTCTTTTGAGAGATGTTTTGCTTTATTTTCAGAAAATGTGTTGAAAAGATCCGTCTTCCTGACAACATGGAGGTTTAAAAGGTAAGGATATTTTTTTTCTCTTACTTATCTAAGTTTTTCTTGCCCTAAGAGTTAGAAGTGTTCTTATTTACACTCGCCTTAGCACTCTGACTTTTGGGTGGTGCTGTAGTGACATCAAAATTTTAAATTTCAGAGAAGTGTATACCTTAAGTATGCCTTAAACTCGCCAAATTTTATTACATATTGAAACAAGTGGCCACAGGGTGTGTGTAATTTGGAGTTCACAGATGAAGAAACACCACCCATGGGAAAATCCAGATGCTTTGACAATAGAGCATTATTACTGTGTAACATTACAGCACTGATAAAGATCTGCTACTGAAGGCTTGGACATATTTATCACCCAGAACTCCTTCTGTGATTGTTACTGCCACAAATAAACTCCTGCAGAGCACTTAAGCTTTTCACAGAACAGACTTTTTTCCCTTATTTTTTTGCTTAGAATAAAGATGATCTCCCTTCACAAGCAAGATTTACCCAAGACCATTTTGAAGAAAATGTAGCGGAAGGAATCCCTAAAAAATTGTATATCAAATGCTTAATTAACACACTTAGGCTGTAAATGCAGATATGCACTACAAGGAAAAAAATAGTCTCCTATGTTGAGTCTATTTCATATTCAGTTTGGAAATTCTAAACTAAGACAAAGTTTTCAAGATACTTCAAAATATACTTGAAAGGTTCAGTCTTAGAGCTCTGTGAACTTTAACTTTGACCACTACTGATGGCAGAGGGCCCTACATATCACTACGGAGAGCAGTGTAGCCTGCATATCTACTGCTGAGGGCATTACCTGTTCAAGGTGTCACACATTATGACTGAGAAAACCCTTCTAAACACAGCAAACTGCCTCCTAGATTTGCACTCTATAACATTCCATATGTTTCATACATGGACCCACTGGCTGGACAGCAGCTTTGCAGGAAAGGACCTGGGGGACCTGATGGATACCCAGTTGAACACTAGTGAGTCCCCGCAGCAGAGGCGGATGGCAATATCCGGGGCTGCTTTGGGAGGAGTGTTGCCATAAGGCTGGGGAAATGATCCTTCCTCTCTTCAGCGCTGGCTGTGTTGTGTGTCCAGGTCTGGGCTCCTGAGATAATAGAATGATGGAGTTACCAAAGATGATCAAGCCAAGGGCCATAAAGATGATTAAGGGTCTGGAGAAAAGGCTGAAAAAGCTGTGACAGTTTAGTCCAGAGAAGAGAAGGCTCAGAGGGAGTTCTCATTAATATATACAAATATGTGAGGGGGGGAGTGTAAAGAAGGTGGAGCCAGGCTATTTCCAGTGGTGTCTAGTTACAAGACCATGAGCAATGGGCACGAACTGGAACACAGGAGGTTTTGTCTGAACATCAGGAAACACTTCTTTACTGTGCAGTTGATTGAGCACTGGCACAGGTTGCCCAGAGAGGTGGTGAAGTTGCCATCCTTTGAGATACTCAAAAGCCAACTGGACGCAGTCCTGGTCAACCAGCTCTAGATGACCCTGCTTGAAAAGGGGCATTGGACAAGATGATCTCCAGAGGTCCCTTTCAACCTCACCCATACTGCAATTCTGTGATACTATTAAACATTCTAAGCAGCAAATTTAAGCTTACTGTCTAGAAGTGTCCTTTCCATGCATCCCTTCCTCAGGTCACTCCAGAAACCTCTGGGCAGCCAAAAGCAACTTGTCTGTCAAATATGCTACCTGGCAATCAAAGCATTGCCCTGATTTTAACCTTTAAATAAGTACTGACCAAGCAGTCCAGCACTTGTTAACCTCCAAGGCAATTAGAAAGATTTTGGGCTTTCATACTGTAAAGAGTGTATGTGCAGGCTACAAGGACACCTATCGTAACACCCTTGATGGAATCAGCTTTGATCACAGAGATGTCTTTTATTATAGTAGAATATAGGGGAAAAGTTGGTGTGTGTAGGCTCATCCATTTTTAAAAATGTCTACTGCTTGCTTTTTTAAAACCTTTACTTTCCGTTTCAGAATCTCGACTTGAAAAAAAAGTCCTAATTTAAAATGTCAGGATTTTTTTTCTGTATTTGATTTGGTTTTGCTAATTCGTCTTCATTTTCTGACCAGAAATAACTAATTTAACTAGTACTGCTATTTATTTTAGTAACTGATTTAGAACTGGTACAACCTGGTGGGGCTGCTAGTGCCAATGGTTACGTCTGCAGCAGAAAACCTGGCATCGTTGCTTGTCCTGAGGAGTAAGGAATCCAGTTTGGAAATCATAGCTTTTCTAACCCCCACCCACAAATCCAGCCTCGTGCACATATTAAATCCTATCCGTTTGAGATATGACCTGGATGTGTGCCCGGCCTGTCCCTGCAGCACCGTGTGTACCAGCAGTTCTGACCTGCAAAAGAATTTGCCAGGGAAGCATTGAGTGGCTGCTGAGAAGAGGGAAATGGAGAAACCAGGATGGCATAAGCATCCCAGGGATGGGGAAGAAGGGTCATGAGGGGAGCACTGCGAAGAAGGGAAGCTCCCTCTGTGCACCAAGCAAGATTTCACCTCTGCATGCATGTGTCCTGTAAGTGATATTTGGTGCACGTAGCATTCCTCATTCAAATCCCTCACTGAGGCAAGTCATTGCCAAAAAGACCGCCCCCCCCACCCCCCAGGAGACTTCAGTCCTTCCTCACATCATATATTAGCACCTCAGATCTCCTGCATTACTGCTCAGACTAAATGTGCATTTAAAAAGAAAGGGAAAAAAAAAACCCACACATTGCAATCTTCCTGTGAAAAAGAATCACAAACATGAGGATAACACCCCAGTCCCGGCTGTCGGGAAACAGTCTCTGTTTGGGGGGGGTTTGCTAACTTGTCCTCTCCGTGGTGGCCGAGCCACCTCAGTGCACAGGCAGTGTAGCGTGTGGAGCCCGCTGAGGAGCACGTCCTTTCTCCTGGGGTCGCCACTACAATAAACATCTCGTTAAATAACTGCAGCACTTGGAGATACATGGAGTGCTTGGTGACCCTCATAATTTCTCATTTCTTACCTCAGATAAAGTGGTCAGCAAGTTGTGCTTATGGTGGTAGTCTGAAAAATGTAGGAGCTCTTGGATGATCTCTGCAAGATGTGCTTTCACTTATCCATGTGCATCTCTTTGTTTCTGAATTTAAAATGTGGTACATCTAAGTGAAGAAAACTAGGTTTCTATGCAGGCTGCCTCTTTTCCAGCTCAGAAGTAAAAGATGTCAAAATACGCTTTTTGAACAAACCTGCTTAGAGGCAGAAAGCTTTCTCTATTGATCAGAAAAGCTCAGAATGACCAAACTGAAGTAAAAATCCCAGAATATTGTGGAGGAGGGTATCATTATTTTTTGCAGATGGCATGTCTGAGCAGCATTTGGCTTTGGTTCCTGGACTAATGCAGCATGTTCTTGCTGCTGGTAAATCCAGTGTACTAGAGATGTGGATGCTGCAAGACATTCCTAAAGGCTCCCCAAGATCATTGCATCCCTGCCTCACTTGGGGTCTCGAGTGCCTTTCTCCATCTTCAAATCTGCAAGTGTCAAAGTTAATAGAAAACACTGAAGGGGGAAATTGAAGAAAACCTGAAAGGTTTTCTGTGGGAATGCTGAGCAGGAATCCCAGAAATGCCCAAGAGTTTTTAGTCTGAGCACCTGTGTCACTTAGGCACCACTGAAAGCTTTATCTGCAGCTTTCCTGATTGAGGGGTGGTCTGTGGTAATGCAGTTGCTAGCTGGATTTTGTTTGTTTGTTTTGGGTTTGGTTTGGTTTTGGGTTTTTTGTTTGGTTTTTTGGGGTTTTTTTGGGGGGGGGGTGGATTTTATGCCTTCCTTTCTGAGGATTTCCCACTGCAAATATCTAGAGGTGTGTGTAGCTCAGGACATGTGAACAGAAAGAACTCTGCATATTTTGTGGTTTTGTGGAGTGTCAGTGCACCCAGCTGATGTAAGAGCGCCTCTGATTTCCAACTCTGGTACTTCTTTCTTGGAGCAACCACTAACCCTCTCAGACCCGTGGTTTTTTAGTCTGCACACTGACAACGGTGGTATGTACTTGCTCTCCTCTGTAAAGGGACCCCAGCAGAGTTGGAGAAAGTTTCAAAGTCAGCAAACTTTTTCATCATCTTGGAGCTGCACAAAGAGGAGCAGAGACTTTGTGGGTGCTGAAAAGGCTCAGTATGTCTGTCACAGCTTGCTTGTCTCCCCAGATAGCAGCTACAGAGTACTGGAAGCAAAAATGACTCAGAAGGGGAAGGGGAACCTGTGAAGTCAATGCTAGCAAACCCAGCAACTAAGTGGTGAGGGAGAGACTTCCTCACTTTTGTGTCTGTGAGTAGGACAAAACATTTCTGGTGCCAGCCTGGAGCCAAGTAACCCACAGCAAGCTGTTCTGTGGGCAGTGCCAGCGACGAGTGAGCTGAAGTACTGCAGCCAGGTAAACAGCCACGCACGCTTCTCCGCAGACCCACACTGCTCATTTGGTTGCTGTCTAGACGGCAGTGCCCTGGCACCTCCTACCCTGTGCCTTCCTGCCCTTCTTGCACTCATTTGCTTGTGGACTTCCCCATTGCACGGGACTGCAGTGCCGCTCACTCTTTGCCTGCTGCCCATGTAGGCAGCCAGGCTTCATTTGCCACTGAGGACACCAGCTCAAACATCAGCTGGAGGGAGGAACTTGACATCAGGAGAGAAAATGAGCCATTTCTCCAGACACCCCTTAAAGACGGTTTCAGCAATTTTTATGTGCCGCCTGGTGAAATGCAAGTTAGCTGTTACGTTGGCAAGGGAAACTTTTACGGACTGTTCACGCCCTTTGGGCACGACCCCGGCCCCGTGGCTAAGCTCCCTCACACATGTGGGAAGCAGAAGTGCTATAGCAGGCAGCACAGTCACACATGCTGAAGTGAGATGAGAACCAGACTCGCTTTTTTAGTAGCCTCTAAATGCCGCTGTATCCAAACAAACCCTTTCATTGGATGGGTGTGCAGAACAAGTCTGGGTGGCAAACATACAAGATTGACTCGTACGGCAGAGGTCGAGCCATCACAGGGGAGAAATGATGTATTGGTGTAGGTATTAGGCACCCCAAATATCCACTGGCAATGTTCTCCAGAAAATGTGAGCCCTAAAATTCCAGGTCAGTGTCTTGTGGAAGGGACACCCCCCTCCCTCCCGCTCAGCAGTTTCCATTTCATTTTTTGAATTATTAAAAGATCAAATGTTGGAATGCTGGATCGCCTGAATTCATTTGTCAGATCACGAAGTACTCATAACATTTCTCAGCCTTAATAACACATCTGCTCTTAAAATGTGGTCTCTTGATAATAGCTGGCTGAAAGTGTCTGAATTTAGGGATTATTTGAGACAACAGATTTCCTTCTATTTGGAATTGAATGAGGCATCTGCTCCCTCACCGTCAGCTTTGTGGGATATTCTCAAGGCAATCATAAAAGGGCAGATCATTTTGTACATTATGAGAAGGAAAAAAGACCTCTGTTGGCAATTACGAGACTTGGAAGGGTGAATTAGGGACCCGCAAAGGTACCACTTCATGTCTAAAAATTCTAGCTGCTCCATCCATTCTCCCCTCTGTGTAGGGTGGGACACAGATTTATCTGATGAGTGGAGAGGGAGGGGGCAATTCTCCCGTCAAGGGCAATGTTGGCAAAAGGGAAAGAGAAAGAAAATTAATCAGGAAAGGATATGCGCATTCCATCTTGGATAACTGACCCAACAACGTATTAGAGAGATTAGGACTCAGGATGGAAAGCAAGGCATGGGTCCCTTGGAGGATTAAAGGAAATTTTGCCAATATTTATGCCAGTTTGGTACACTGGAAAACCAGGACAAGAAAATGAACGCTTGCAAATTATTTAACACATATTCATCATCAGAATCGTCTCCCACATATCAGCGGAAGATGATTAATAAAGAAGTAAAAACAAAAGCAACTGGAGCTGAGAGAAGGCACTGCTTTGCACTTTGCAGGTATATAATTCATTTCGGGATGTGACACATGACAGGCAGTGCCCAGATGATGCCACTTGCTAAGGTAGGACAGGATGCATGCTCTGGACCACCTGTCCTGGCCAGCACACAGGTAAATGCAGACAGATAAATCTATGCATAAATACATACTATTGCATACATGTAGACATGTGTGCATCCATATATAGTGTATGTATATACTCACATGCATGCACACATCTATACATATAGATGTATAGATAAGTATATTTAGCTTCTTTGTCAAGTGACGCAAACTGCTGCAGCTGGAAATAACACTGTCTGCTCATGAAAAGACAGGCATGTACTTAGACTTATTTATGTGGTAGAAAATGTGTTCAAGGGATGTGAGCTGCCTCAAAGCCTTTGTCAGAGGAGAGGGGAGCAACCTGTGAGACACCTTGGATGCATTTGCGTCTGGGAATACTTATTTACTGTAGGACTGATCCCAACATGAAATACCTGGGGGAGAACCTCCTGCTGCGGGATGGGATTCAGGCAGGTGGGAGTGTGTGCCCTATGGCCTCACTGTGATGCACAGGAGTCCCTAGTGCGTGGTGGGGAAGACTTCTCTGGTTGGAAAGAGGTGAGCTCTCTGTTTAACCTGAGATGGGCAGAAGAGGGCAACTGACACTGGATGCTGGCATGCAGGCATATTTATGAAAATATGTAGCCTGAGTTTGGAAAGGCCACTGAACCTTAAGAGAGTTGTTAATTTTTTTGTGTTTTCTAATACCTATATAGAGCCCAAAGACTGACTTAGAAGCCTTGTGTGAAGGTTCTTTTCTGAAAATTATGACCCTTCATTTTGAATGACTGAAACCATAGAATAAAAGTCTAGGACCTCACAGCTCTTCAACTCTGCTTCAACTCTGCTTCAGTGCCACAGGCATTGCAAGTGCCTCTGTAAAATGGGATGAGGCAGACGATGGATTGTGCTTTCACACCACAGAGAGTGTTTGGCACCTCGGCACAATGCAATGTACATAGGACCCTCCCAGAGAGCGAGCAGTGGTGGCTGAACTTTCTACCCCGGGCAAGTGGCGTTGCTGTTGGATCAGGGCAGGTTTTTGCCTCACAGCTGACTTGGGGAGAAGGAGCAAATGCAAACACTCTGCATAATACATAATAAACCCACAGGTCAGTGAGCATTGCACACCCTGCTCTATGGCTGCGCTGCAAAGTAGGAGTCTGCTCTTGTCCTCAGCCCAAGAGACCTGCTCTTTAGCGAAAGCTGTGGGGGCTTATGCTGAGAAGGTCTGTGGTGCAATCCCCGGCCTTGGCGGGGATGCCTGGCAGCACCGACACCACCCTGAGCCGCTCCGAGCGCTCCCCAGCTGCAGGCGGGAGCCCGGCCAGGGGGCCGGCGATAGATCCCTGTGCAGGGCTCCCACCGGAGCTGGGCTTTCACACGATAATCCTCGGGGTGAAGGCAGGGTCTCTAGCTACAGGGTTTTCATTCGGGGATGGCTTGGTTTCAAAGGCAGCTTTGTAGCACTTTGATTGAGGCTCACATCAATTCTTCATGTTTTATATTAGATATTGCAATTTATATTAGGAGAGGTGTTTGAAGTTTCTGATTTTTCCCTTGGCCACCTTTAAATCTAATTTCTAATACCTTAGCCACTCTAATGAAGTTCTCAGTAGTTTACATTGTTATTAAACCTCTGTTAGGGGAATATAGCTTTAATCCTGGTTATATACCAAATATAGGTATCAAATATTCATTGTGTAATTGCAATTAAAAAATACAACCCCCCGAAGGATCTTTTATATTAATTTGAATTATCCTGCACTTATATTATGGTTTGAAATAACCTATACTGCTACAATGTCTTTATTGAAGGCATTTCAGTGTCTGTAGTTATACTTAGAACTCCTCCCTGTTTCAGTTAAATCCTGTTCTATGACACTGTAGTCATGTAGATATAGATTTACAGCAGCATTATATTTGAACCTTTCTTTTTCAGCCTCTTTGTACTTTAAAGTAACAGTTGAAATCACTAATTTTGCATTCAGTGTTAGCAAAAGTGGAGTAATTAATCCAGGCAGCTTTTTTTATGCATTTGACAAAGCTTCTTGTCACATGAGCTGTTTTCTTTTTGTAAGCAGAGAGACAGATTCTTTACTCCTTGCGAGTATCAAGAAAGTCATCAAGATAAATCCCCAAATAACACATCAAAGGACTTCAAAATACAAAATATACTGTTTACAATTTAAACATGAAAAAACCGATTTATAATCTTCTGCGTATAGATAGTGTGGTTTGGGACACATTTGCAGTAGATTTCAACAAAGTAAACTGCTAGCAATTTACAAGATTATTCATTTAAGCTAATGTTTGTAGATAATAATACCAGCTTATCTTTAATGTATCTCTCTTGATTCTTACACTGAACATCCTTTACAGGAAGAAAAAGGGCTTTTGCAGTCTTTAGATGACAAATGTTATATTTACAGATGATGATCTCTGTGTTTGAAAGCTGCGTTAACTAGCATCCTCTCCAAGGGGAAATTCTCAGGTAGAGCCAAACTTACTGCTATGTAGCACCTCGGTTACAAAGAAGGGACTCCAGCCCTGCCCTGTGGGAGTCACTACTTGGAGCAGCCACAGCAAGACCCATCACTGGCTTGCAGTCTGCATAGACATGATTGGATATTTTTATTTAAGCATTGTGGAAGAAAGCCTAAAAGATCACATTTCTGCCTGCCACACAGCCCTTTTTGTTGTTACAGCCATAGTCAGTATTAAATGGAGATGCTGTCAAGCATCTGTAGGTGGGGCTATCAAGCTCCCCACCTAGGTGGTGGTTCCCATCAAGATTACCACAGCTTGGCTAAAATAGAATTAGCATTAAAACAAATTCTGAAATCCAGAGAAATTTGGTGGAAATTTGTGTATGATTTCTGCTGCCCACCCTCACTTTTTCTCCAACTGACAAACTGAAATGGGAGGGCCAGGGGCAAGTTTTCATGCTTGCTTCTGTCCCTATTGTAAGCATGATCCCCGAATGTGAGGGAGGGGAAAGGGGACAGGAATGGGAAGATTTGGCTCAGTGGAGGAGCTGGCACATTCCTCACTCTTTCTGTGTAACAGCCTGCTGCATGCGGTCACTCAGGAGAGCAAGTTGTCCACCAGTGTCTCCAGAGAGCACAAGCACTCAGGCTGCTTAGATGTTGTGAGTTAATGGCCTTTGGAGGCTGAGTACTCTTCCCAAGAAGATGTGACAGGGGACTCTTCGGAGGGGCAGATGCTACCAAAACCATACCAAAAACAACAGTGGGGGAGACCTTCTTCTGTTGCAGTAGAAGGAGGAAGAAGAAGGAAGGAAAGTTAAAAGGAGTTCTGACATGAAAGCCATGTCCACGACTCCTTGTTCCTTATAAAGACTGATGGCAGCAGTCCAGCTGAAAAGGAGTTGGAAGCCTCTTGTGACCTCCAGTGCCATCTTTGATCTCTCCTCAGGCTTACAGCTCTGAACTTTCTGGACATCATCTGTGTTAGAACAGGGCCCTCCCAGTCTTGTAGTTTAACCTGTCACAGCACATGGACAGCAGGGATTCCACTCCAGTGCTTCATGTCCAGGAAGTCATATTGACCTTCATGTTTCATCTCCTGTCTTTCTACTGTATGCAGCCTGTGCATCACCTGTCCTTAGCACGCAGCTTGATTCCCTGGCCACCCACATGGCGGCTGGAGCTGGAGGACTCCTCCTTTTCCTGGAGTCTTGGTAAGCAAAGCCAGGTGGTGCAGGGGAGTAAAACCCAGCTGTTGTGGGTGGGGCAAGGCCTATCAAGCTCCCCACCTATGTGGTGGTTCTCATCAAGATTACCAGGTAGGAAAGACATCAGTTCAGTGCTGGATACTCTTGGCCCATGCCATTACTGCCAGAGGATTGGAAGCAGCTTGCAGGTACAAGTAGCACCTCTAACTGAGGAAGGGGAGGAGGTTGTTGGCCTCTCTACTCTTCGTATGGATCAAGACTGTAAGTGGCAATTCACACATCGCTGTGATTGTCTGCAACTGAGTCAAAGGTCTTGACAAGATGAGACCTCACCTTGCCTGTGCCTCTTTGTCCTTCCACAGCCCTGACTGAAGTTGGAACCATGGTGGTTCTTGTGCCAGTGACCCTACTGACTTGCAATTTAACATTAAGGTTGTCCCTGGGTGTCCTTTTGGGAAGACTCTTGCCAG
Organism: Platysteira castanea; assembly: GCA_013397175.1. Taxonomy (NCBI): domain Eukaryota; kingdom Metazoa; phylum Chordata; class Aves; order Passeriformes; genus Platysteira; species Platysteira castanea. The sequence continues at coordinate 1,093,860 of VYXC01009026.1, forward strand.
GCTGGTTTCTGTGGGCTCCCTGTCTGCAGGAGTTACTCCATGGAGGTTAGGCAGAGCTGGGTTTATGGTGACAGTCCTGGGGAGCATTTTTCCGGGGAGCTCAGGGGTGTGGGGATGTTCTTTAACTGTCAAGCTTGGCATCACTTCCTCAGGGGCTGGGTCCCAGCTTTTAAATAACGAGCACTGCAGGTTCACTGTCCAAAATTGTACCCATATTTCTTTTATCTGCAGTTATCTTATCTTCATCCCCATCACTGATTCCATGCACAGACGAGCATTGTTAGTACTGTAAGAATTAATCACATACTGTTCAAAAAAAAAAATTGACATTTGCATTTCAAAACTCTTACCAATTCTAAACATTTATTCTACAAAACTTGGAAAGATTGTAGTTCTGTTTCAAATTATTCCAGCACCGTGGGCATTGCCACAGAATGTAAAATTACAGAACATATGAGACTGAAACCTGACACCCGTTCTTCCCTGTTGTGAAGTGTCGTTGATGAAAAATACACTAGTTTGAAGAAAAAAAATTACATAGGAGCATGACCTATTCCCAAAGCAGCTAGCCAAATTCACTCATGTTTCAGAGAGAGCTGCATATGTAAATAGAGGAGGGGACACTTCTTCAAATACAGTCAAATTGGTTTAAAATAGTAAGTAAACATGAAATATCTCCTACAGAATAATCTCCTGATGCTGCTGCAAGGAAGTTCAAAGTGTTCGCAGAGAAAAAAAAGGGCGGGATACTGTTTGTAAGTGTATCTTCTGTAATCAAAACAACACAGAATTTAGTGAAATCAGTTTTTATTGCTATTAAAATTCTTCTTCCTTTAAACATTTTCCAACTAGGCATTTTTAAGTTCTGTTCTCAAAGAGATGACTTTTGCATGAAATGAATAATCTACTCAGACATTTCAGTACTTTGAAATGATCTAGAAAAGACGGTGAGATATAGGTTGAAAGGAGCATTTATACGGAGGGGACATGAGTGAACCTGGAATTGAATGTAGATACAATTGTATTAAATAGAAGTATAAACATAAACATAAATATAAATATGCAATATGTGTCATTAAAAAAACCTCATCTGTGTATTTGCACATATACGTGTGTATATTTCACTGCACACACATCCACACCGATGTATCTGTGCAACGCTTTCATTTGAAGACTCCAAAATGCTTCAGAAAGCTGAGTATTGTGCTTTGCTGCTCTCATTTTACAGATGGGGATGTTAAAGTGCAGAGAGGTTACATGTGCAAAACACATTGCTTTCTTGGATGTAATAACCAGTAAGTGAGTTCCCAGCTAGCAGAGGAACTGCCTCTGCCACCTTCAGCAAGCCACCTGTTGCTTTTGAATGGAGAATTAGCCATTTTGATTCGTGCATTTCATCTTCCCATTCCAGCTGCTAGTTTTCACTCTACCTGAAGAAAGCAAAAGCCACAAAGAAGTTATGATTTGTTTCAAACAGAGTAGCCCATTCTTTAAAAAAACAAGCCTAACCTCACATAGTACACACCATTAATTTCCCAGATCTGGCCTAAGTCCTGCTTCTCACCCATGCAGCATTTAATTCCCTTTCTAAATCTCTTCTTTATCCATAAGTAAGTAGGAGTGTTATTTGAGTAAGGAATGAGCAAGATCTGTAGGCTTTAGCCTTTGAGTTACAGAGATGAAATAGTTTACACTCACAATATGTTGTATTATTTGAAACAGGGAAATAATATTTTTCAGTGAAAATTAAATTTAAAACATATGTCGACGATCATCCACATCTTTCTTTCACAAAACATTGCGTGTTCCTGCAGGTCCTTATTTCACAAAGGTTGGAGAATTTTAGTTTGATTCCCTGAAGTGTTCATTTAGTCTTCTTTCTCTGATCTGTTTTGCCTCTTGCTCTTTTTTATCAAATCACCTGGACAGATAAAAATGAGCTGTCCCACATAGATGGCCAGTTCTGGAGCACGCATGTAGCAAGAGCCCTCAAAAATCTCAGGGCTGCAGAGGTGGCATCCCCTCACACCCAAGCTTTTATACTGATCTGCTCAGTGGTCCACCGAGGCGTCCAATTTTAAGACATAAGTTTGCACATTCTCTGCCAGCAATGTCTGGGGAACAGCGATAAAGGAAAATCTCTCCACTACCCATATGGGCTGCCTTTGCTGTAGAACATGACACCCTGGCAGACCCCCCATCTCCTTATTCCTTCTTCCTCTTTCACACCAAAAATGCTCTTGGAGAAATTTAATTTTAACTGTTTCTTCATCACATTGTAAAGCAAACACTGCTACAGATTTCTGTGCTGGGTGATCTACTGCTCACAGCAGCCCAGCTTCACTTCCTTCCCATTTGGGGTGGCTAGGGTGGAGCAGAGGTGCACGGTAAGGTCTGTGGTGGACCTCAAGGTCCGCTGAGGACCAAGCTAAAATCTCAGTTCCCCTGAGCCTGACCCCTACAGCCCTCGACCCTGTCCGTCTCTCAGGGGTTTGCTTCTAGGGGCTTCAACCTGGGGTGCTCACCCCACAGCCCCCTGCTAACCCCAGTCCTTCACCACTTTTTCTTCACTGCTGCCCATTCTTGCTTTCCAGACTCCTTCTCCCAGTTAGCCCTGCTTCCTTCTGGCTTCCAGCCCACCTGTCTTGAGCCGTATCCACATCTGGGATGAACATGGTTGGAGCCTTGGAAAGAAAGAGCAGCTAGGGGGGCCAGCAGGACCTGCCTTGTGGGTAAGTGGGAAAAAATCTTCCAGGGGCTGGGTGGTAGTGGGGTCAGGGGGAACAGAAAAGAGGTATGAACTTCACCTCAAATCTGGTGGCAATCGGCCGGACCTTGATACTAGAGGTCATGAGTCTAACTGTGGCAAGATTAAGGTTTTAATAATGCTCACTGTCAGTATTTAAGGTGGTGGATCTGCAACAAATGCTGGATTAACTCCAAACATTTCTGTAAAACACTTTTGGTTTCATCCCCTTTATAATAGTTACGCTGGGATTTAGCTGAATAGTATGCTCCTCAGTGGTGCCTGATTCAGAGCCAGATTTATAAAGACATTTAGGTGCTCCTTCCCACTGATTAAGGAAGTAAAAGCCTAAATTGGTTTAAAAATCTGCCCTTGGGAACTGCCATGTGTGTCTGGGCACCCAAAGCACTTTAAGATTTATGGCATATAAAGACCCAGCAAAGATCAGAGAAATTCTTTGCCAAACACAAATGGCAATGAGACATACTTTGAACCATCAGAAGTACTGCCTTTAATTTCCTTCTCTAAAGATCAGTGTCAATGAAGAATATACTGAGTCTGGGTTTGGGTACCAGTTCTGCTAATGTGGTCTGATGCTGCTGCCATGAGACCAACTGTTGTCCCCAGCAGAAGCCAGACCACATCTAAACAACTTACTCGGTGACACATTGCAGTGACTTACTTGACACTTATCTTCTCTGGTTTCCGTGGGCTCAGGGGAGAAGTGAAACCCCACGCCCACAGAGTGGCAGAGAGCTGGATTGCAGCTGGGCTGCAGGCACTGTGTGCCAGTCAGTGTGCTCACCAGCACTTCAGCCTTTGGCTATAACTGGAAACTTGGGCTTCTTGGGCCTAGATGGTAATGCTGGGCTCTCTGAGATACACCCATTTATCTATATCAAATGGGAAGGTGGAAATGAAAGATGTTTCAAGATACCTGAGTGATTGTTTCCGTTTGATCTGATTAAACATGTTAGAAGGTGTAACAAGCAAAAAAATGGCCTTTTCAAACACATTCAATTTGTTTGAGTCCATTGGGTTTACAAGAATAAATAAAAGCTCTCTTAATGCTTCATAATATCAATAATACCCCTGAAATTATTCTGCACCTAATGAGCAATTTCAGAGCATTAAATGCTGTGAACAATCAATTTGCTGGGTATTATTGTGCTTCTGTTTATTAATGTCTAATTATATAGGTCAGACTTGCTTGTAGCCTGTTACCTTTGGTAGCCAACTGCAGACCTCTGACTCAGCACAGTAAAAAATGATTCCTTTATAAACCTCTCACAGAAACAACAGCAACAGCAGAGTTCCCGTACAACTCTCCAGGTTTTTACTTTGCCATCAGTATGTGGCCCCCATCCGTGTCCCCACAGCCCCGTCGCTGCGCACGGCGTCCCCTCCATGCTCAGGTAATGAGGAAGGCAGGGCTGCACTGGAGAGGGGAGCACCACACGCCTTGGCAAAGGTTTCCCATAAAGATCTGTCCTCTAGCTGCGGATGCAAACTCAAGCTGGTCGCGCACACAACTCCAGCATGCCGAGCCCACTACCCCTCGGCACAGCCAAATGTTTCAGCAGCTGCCCTTTTGTCCTGTTTCTTAAATAAACAAAGAACAGATACAAATTAATGACCTAAATTTATGGCAAAACACACTGCCTTCCCAGAGCAAATAGCCTTAAAAGAACAGATGTTAAAATAGCATTTTGTACTCAGAGAGAGAAAACGGCTACCGTGCAAATGGAAAAGCTCAGGATGTGTAGAAAAGAGAAGCTAAAGCATCTAATTGTGCCATGCTGCCTCCCGCTAAACCACAAACCCCGTAACCTTCTGATGGTGCCTTGCACGGAATAATTATCGTCCCTGGGGCATTCCCCTTCCCTTCTTGCCTCTTCTTACAAGCCCAGTAAACTTTCTCCTTTTATTCCTTTATGTTCCTTTTGGAGATGAAAAGAGCAAAATGATCATTTTGCCAGCACGTTAAACAGCGACTGGCAATCCGGTGCTGTAATCCTCAATGTAATTTAGCCCGGAAGAATTGTGCTCCCGCAACGCATCATCTCAACAAACCATTCCTTTGAATTACCTCTTTGTTTTACCCTGAAGGGTGCATTCATCACGCAGGAGAGATTATTTCTCACTAATTTTTTTGCTGAGACTTATCTTGCCAACACCTATAGTTAAGCAATTGTTAATGATATCCATGTGGGGAAAAAAAAAAGTAATTAAGATGGATAGAGGCTTTGGAGAGGGGGTGGTTATTTTGTTATTTATTTATTATTTTTGCACAAAAGCAGAGGGAGACACAATCATGCACAGGAGGTGAATGTGCCTTTCAGGCGGAAAGCAGTCTCTGCCATCCAGTGCCAGCAAAGGCAGGAGCAAGCAGCACCAGGTCATGGCAAGAGGAATTAGAAGGCATTTCTGTTTTCCCGCCCAGCAAGTGCATTCTGTTTATACTACACCACATTGTATTTCTAGTCTTACTCAACATTTTAATATACATTTTCTTGTCAGGCGTCTTGGCAATCGGGTACACGACTTGCAAGATGGACTGAGAATTCCACAGGTGGACTGATTAGTGGGTGGCATTTCTGAGCTCCAGCAAGCTGTTAGCATTATGTCTGTTTGCTTTAGGTACAGATGTGAAATGATTTGACAGTCAATCTCAAAGTGTGTGTGAGTACTTGGGCTTTTTTTTTGCGGTTTTTTTTTTTTCCCCCTTCTTGGTATGTCAAACTCTTCTTATAATACAATCCTCATCCGTCTGGTTGTCCATTGAAAAAGCATCCCCCCCGTATCCCCCTCCTGTAGCCAATCTGGATGAGTCATGCATTATTCAGGAGATATAATTTGTAAGTGTCAGAAGTGGCTTTGGTTTTTTTTCCTGTTCTCTCATTTGAGGACCACAGCTGTCACGACCAAGAGTCCTTGCCGGGCATGAGGGTTATCCCACCGCAAAGGCGAATTGTTTCCTTCGGGTAACTTGTCCGAATGCAAGTTTCCTTAACAAAGCCGTAGTCGTAAGCAAATGGTGTTTGACAAGTGGAATTTTCTGTTGACTTGCTCATTTCATTTCCTTCTTTTGGCAGAAACACTTGGAACTTGATTTTCTTGCAGTTACTATGAGCCCAGAATAATAACTCCTAAATCAACACTGAGGAGGTGGAAAGGTACAACAACACAAACACTCAGTAACAGTCAGGACAGCGACATGGAAATATGAGTTGACATGCAGAATAACCACAAGTGGTGCATAATTTATTGATTGCACCTTGTCATGGGAATGATGAGCTCTCAGCTAGAGGAATTATATTTTATATATTTCACAACTTTGGGGAAAAATATAAATATTATATATACAAACTGCATATACAGTAACTAATGGATAGAGCAAGATTCCTATTTCCAGTTAGTGAAAAAATTATGTGCATCACAAGGCAATGTTTTCTAGAGCCGGGTAAGCCCAGGAGAAGGGAGGCAGGAGGGCGGTGAAGGGGGATGCAGTTCTGTAGCATTGCTTGGGTGTTCAGGTGGACATGGTAAGGTTAGAGCCACTCCACTTCAGTCTTAAAATTTCCTTAATGCTGGAAACCAGCTGTATTGTATTGTAAACACTAGGTTTAAAATTGCTTTACATTTCAATATAATACTTCAGTCGTGAAGTATTATATATACGAACTTGCAAGAAAACTGCAGCATGAAGCAGTGTGTGGAGACCAGCAAACTACTCTGGAAAAGCAGGGCAAAAGGTCTGAGAAGTGTCTATTTCTTATCACCTTTCAAGCTTTCAACCAGGCAGACCCTAGAGCCTCCCTGGCTAGATACAACCCAACAACTTCTTTCTCCTCATCCTATTTGTTTTCAGCACCAGGAGAGCTGCTTTGATCCCAGGCTGGGGCTGCCCCCCTTTCAAAGCTGTTGCTGTTTCCTCCTTGTTTTCCTCACTGGGTAAGCAGGGCACCAACTGAAGCAGACTGTTCCCTGTCTCTGGCAATCACACAGCCAGAAGAGAAGACACAGCCGCAGCACTGTTTGCTGAAGGACGGTGGCTGAGTCTCAGGGTGGGCAGTCGACAAGAGGAGCACACACAACTGAGGACTGCCGTCTGCTCCACCAGCAGTACTGACTTGACTGAACGGCTGAAACCCACAAATAAATGAGAAATCCAAGTGTTCACCCTACATAGGTTTCTTCCAACAGGAGCAGGCTAACAGGTTAACCAACTGAAAAATCAGCTTCCACTACTTAAAATTAATTGATTTTTCCTTTTTCTGCATTGGAAAAAACTGCAAGTGCTTTGATTTCTGCTGATTACCTACTGCAGCACTTGAGTTACTACCCTGGAGTCAAAGCTTTCTCCAAGTAGAAAAGCTGTTTCTCCAAGTGCCTCTTTTTCAGTGCTATGAAGAAACATGTCAGAGGAGACATGGCAATGCACTCCAAATGAGAAGCAGGGGCTCGGCTCAGTACTTGCTGGTATCAGCAACAGATTTGTCTATATCACCTTCTGCAGCTAGGAAAGTTGCTGCCGTGCATTTGCCATTTAAGTTGTGAGCTGGTTTCATGCTGCTTAAGGAACAGCTTAAGTTGGAATAAAAGCAGCTTCATGGGAAGAAAGCAGTAACAAAGCCTTGGGTACCACAAAATCACAGCAGAAAAGTGCTCCTCAGTGGAGCTAAAACGAAAGAGCCTTCAGCAGAAAGCTGGTGGTCCTAAGAGAACAGCAGCTGCTGCCTGGGTGACATGCACTTTAGTTTAAATGTGCTCAAGGTCCACCCTGACTCTGACACACATTTTGCTTTATTTTCTCCCTTCAGACCCAGAAATATGTTTACCACCCTGCTCCAGACGATATATATCTCACCATTTCCCATGATTTACAATTAAATCTTGTCTCACAAGTGGAAATAATTTCTGAACTGTTTATAATATGAGTGTGATGGAGACCTATGACTAAATATCTCGTTTATTATTTTACATTAGTCTTCTGACTTTTTATGAGGTTTCTCTGTGTTAAAAATAGGGAGCACTTCTGTTAAGCACACATTTTGGGTGACCTTCTCAGAATAAGAAATTACCAGGCTGAATGCACCCAGATGTGAATCACAATGAGAATGTGGAGGGCTGCAAGAATAAGCAAAGGCCACTGTGCAGATGCCGCTGAGGGCTGCAGGGAGGGAAGCAGGGTGGGAGGACACAGCCTCCCCCCTCCGCGGCCGCTTCAGAGGCACCCGACGAGCAGCCAGCAGCAGCTGACTCACCTCGGCGGCTGCCAGGGGTCTCTCTGGCAGAGATAAATTCCCTGTGAGAACCGGTCTGCCTTCCTTAAAGCAGAATTATTGAGTTGCTGTGTAGGGAGGTGCATTGAGTGGGTCCTCAGGAAGGCGGGCGGATGTGGGCGGCAGAGCTTTGTTAAATGCCCGGGCTTCGCCCCGCTGAGCCCGTGGCGTCCCTGGCGTGTGGCTGGAGCCCAGCTCGCTCTGCTCAGCGCAGTTGTCTCTTGCTGTGCTGCTTATTCACACATCCCAGCTCGCTCCGTCTAGCTGCCTGGGTACCGATGCCAGGGAAGCTGAAACACCACAGGCTCTGCAAGCCCACCCAGACCATAGGCTCCAAAGTGCATACTGCTGCCTCTTCCTCTGAAATTAATATCTCAGCTCGCTAAATTAAAGCAAGCGGGGTTTCACCCAGGCATGTTGTGATCACACCTCCAACTTGCAATATAGATTTACCATGTAAACTGCTAAGCAAGGTACAGTGCTTTCCCAGCAGGAGAAGACAATGTCTGCCTGCAAGGAAAAGGGTGGGAGAGCAAGGCTGCAGAGCCCTTCTCCAAACAGCTCCAGGGCACCTGTCCACACCAGCACAGAAGACCCGGAACACGGAAAAGAGGCTACATGAAGAAAGATGTTTCTCACCTGGAGGGCACTAAAGTCAGAGGCACAGAACATGCTTTATAAAGAAGGCAGAAGCCACCACAGCTGAGCAAGGTGATGAGGCACGGAGGTGGAGCACAGAGCAGGCCAGTGCCAGGGCTGAGCCCTGACTTGCAAGCCCACTGCTGCAGAGGGGACTTTCCCGGCATATCCCAACAAATGGAGTATTTTAGGATTTTTGTGCATCTGTGCAGAGCTCAGGGTTTGCAGGTGGGTCGTTTCTTCTGCCCAGCCCCTTGCTGCGCCTCTGCTGAGTGCTCTTCAACGCAGCTTTGTCTGCACCCAACACACTGCTGAGGCTGTTGGGTTTTTATTCTTTGCTTTTAAATCAGTAGACTTGTTACCATCTTTTAAAAGTGTGAATAGCTGCAACAGAAGCCATCAATTAGCACAAGCAAACAGGGCCAAAGTCCTTCCTTCCTCCTCCCCCACAGCATATTGTGAGGAGAGCTGTGCTCTTCTACTTCGGAGGCTGCTGGAGAGGCTCTGAAGTTGAGCGGTCCCACTGCCGCCTTTGCATCTGCTCTAGGACGGACAGTACGCACAGTGCTCAGAGGGAAGCAGGATGGGCTTTCGGCACTGGCACCACGACAACGGGAGCGAGACCAGCTCAACAGCAGCAGCAAAGGAAGGCAATTTTTTTCCTCTTTCTGTTCCAGAGAGCCTTCCAGGGCTGAGGGAGGTTGCCAGAGGTTGCCTGGGTTTTTTCAGTGCCATTCCCCCTTCCCAGTATTCAAGAAGCTACGGAGGGAAGCCCCTCCAGCAGCTTTGCTTAATTACTCTGATCTATGGAGAGGCTAGAAAAGCCTCTCTGCTGAATAGTTTGCAAACCGGACCGTGTGTGCCAGAAGATTTCTGTTGATTAGATGATGCAGAGTATTAATTAGAATATAGATTATATGCAGGGGCTTTACCATAAGTTTGCTGCCATTTGGTCTGGGCATGTACATTTCTTGCCACATTGCTTTTTCTCCCAGAAAAGCAGTCTCATGGAGCCAGCCTGCCTCCTAACACAGTTCCCATCCAGCAAGGAGGAGGCTGATTGCATTCTCGGTTGTGAGTGAGAGCGCTATTCCTTACCAGCCTGGTGAAGGATGCTAAGAATTACTGTAACATTGACCAAACCCCACAGAAATGTGTGGCCCGTGGGTGAGCCCCGCCCCGCCTGCCCGGCCCCTCAGCCGGTGCCACCATGCCGCAGTCGGCCGGGTCCCCAGCCAAACCAGACATGGGGAAGCGTAGTCAAGTGGCCACTGATTTAAGTGCCAGCATACACTTGGCACGGGCTACCCCGAGTCCCTTTTCAAGCCACACCAAATGCAACCTCCAGGGCAGGAGGGTTGTTCCAGCCACTGATTACTTTGTGTTTGCTGGGGCCCTGGGATTTGCTTATCTAGTTCCCTTGGGCCACACTTGGAGTGGCTCTTTCCAAGTGCAGAGGGACATCTGGGGTGCAGTTACTACTGAAAAAAATGTTATATTTTTTCAGATTACAGGGCAGATCAATGACCTGTCTTACCTGCTGCTCTTGCTGACAGCCACAGGTCCTTGAGAGCAAGGTACAGGAATTCCATTTGAGGCATTTTGGGAAATATATGACCCACAGGGGACATTTTTGTCCAAGCTTTAGTTGGCTTACTTACTGAAGCATAATTTATAGTTTGTTATCCATATAAATACGTATTTTTTCCAGATTCTGTAATCTTTATGTGCTCTTCCAAGAACAGGTACCTTGTGGCACAGTAGTATACTACCCATGCTTGGAGAAAATTTTCTAGTGCTTATGTGTCAGTAAATAGAAATTACAGTCTCGTAGAGAGTGAACAGAAGCACTGGCTTATCTCTGCTGTGCTGTTCACTGCCTTATATACCTCTAATGTGCCCCTCTTCCTTATCCTATTTCTAAATTAAACAGTCATTCTGTTTTTCACATCTCTCATTATATATAGAGGTCTTTCCATATGTCTAACATTTGTTTGAGTCTCAATAAATCAGACCAAGTAACATGCTGATTCACAGAAATCTCACGTTCTGTAATGACCCAGCCTTTGAAATTTGCCTGCATTTAGAAAAATCTGGATCAGATTTTGACTTATCAAATTTTATCTGACCACCTCTTAATCAGAGATTGCTAGGATTGCTTTCAAGTAAGATTTGACCTCAAGCTTTCACGTTTGATTCAAACTCAAGCTTATTAAAACCAGCAACTTTGTTCAACTCTTTAAAAGGAAGATAAACACTGATGTGTTTGCAGCTTGGAAATGTCTTGCCATTTCCCTCGATCACAGCTCATTTAAAAGCAGGCAAACTGGCCACTGCCCCTTCCAAAATACCACCTTCATATCCAAGAGCCAGTCTGCCTTTAGATGTTCCCAAAGCCGCTTCAGCCTCACAGACATCACACTTAGGCAGTGCAAAGTAGTTGCTTTGTGGTGCTACAAGAGCTATTGGCAGCCCCTCACTGGGTAGCGTGGGAGATGCTGAGGTGGGCAGCCATGGTGTCCCTGCTGGTCCTGGGCATCCACTACCTCCGTGTCCAGTGCAGTTGCAGGTAAGGCATTTCTGGTCCCATGCACAAACGCAGCTCTCTGGAAAACTGGTCCAGCAAAATGGCATCTGTCTTGCTTGGTGTTTGCAGCTGGAGATACTCAAAAGCCTTCTGGACCTGGTCCTGGGCAGCCTGCTCTGGGGGGCCCTGCTTGAGCGGGGGGTTGGACCAGCTGACCTCCAGAGGCCCCTTCCAGCCTCAACCCTCCTGCAATCTCTGATGCTGCGGTAACACGCCAGCCTCCCCTCCTTGGCTGGTCACAGCAACTTAATCATCAACCAGCACTGTAGAGCCATGTATGCTGCAGAGCCATTGTGGGTCTGCAGCACAGGTTCCCTGCAGGGAGGAGAGCTGTGGCCTGAGTCCTGCTGTGGGCTCAGGCTCTGCCCCAGTCGGGACACCTCCTGCCCCTCAGGATTTACTGCAGGTCAGCACATCTGGGCTAGAAACAACACATCTGTCACATCCTCAGCTGAAAATCGGCTATTGCTGAGCCTGACACATTTCAGAGTTACACACAGGTGAAAAAGTTGAACTGCTGTTAAGTGTAGCTTTGCCTGTGTCCACACATAATTCAGTGCCATGGTCAGACGTTTATCATACTGGGGCCACAGAGGCATTTCAGTGACACATTCCTGCTCACAGTACTGGGTCTCCCCATCTCATTCAGGATGTGGAGTTGCAGAGGGCACTGACTCACAGGCCACTCCCATATTTTCCATCATGCGATTCATTGAAAAATTTTGCATCTCACTACCTTTGCTTGTAACATTAACCGTGAGGGGTTATTCCTTCCCTGCACTGAGGTCCCTGCATATTCGTCACCCTCTGTTTTTCCTTGTGACCCCAGTGTTCAGATCAGCATATGACAAAAACTATCCAAACCTAGGAGGTTTCCTATGTGTTAATCCTCCAGCTACTCTACAGTGCAACCCACCCTTCCATGCTGCTTCGATGTAAAAAGTGCCTTGGATCGTTTCATTGTTGAGACCCTCTACCTGTTGGCTCTTTTTACATTTCACACACCAGTGGATTTATTTCCTACTTGTCTTGGCTCCACATCCTACTCATACCAATTATTTCAATCTTCCTCACACACCAGTCCTTCAGCCCTGTTGTAGAAACCCATTTGCTCTTTTAGAAAGGAGAACTCTCTATTAACTGAAATAAATGGCATTCACTTTTACTGGCCTCAGATTGCCACAGTCACTGGCTTAAGTTCATCTTTATGTTCAGGCAACTGATTTGTATGGTATTGAAAGGTTTTGATCTCTTTTCTGGGAGGCTGATCGTTGAGCTCTAACACAAAGCTCTGGTTCAACACCATCCCTTTACTGTTTTTAAACAGGGCTAGGACTAGAGACGGGACGGTTCAGTGCTTGGGACACTGAGAGGCAACGCAAGGGACTGTGCTGCAATCTCTTTTCTGGCACCAGCTTCCCGCAAGGCTTGGAATGGTCACTTGATCTCTTTGGCTCTGAGTGCCCCAGAAAGGGCTCGCCAGCACAGTTCCACCACCCAAACACAGCTACAGCCCACTGCAGCAGGCGACGGCTTTTTCTCGGACATCCTTAAAAAACCCCTGTTCCCCGAGTGTAATGATCTAACCCAGGGGAGGAGTGTTACATCCCTCTAAATGCAGCCCCCATTATGCTGCGATCAGCAGAGGTACCGTGACAAGGGACACAAACTATTTCAAACCATTTCTACTGCTGTGGCTTGCCAGGTTTGCATGGGGAAGTTTTGCTGGCGTAGCCTGGGCCAATGCATCTCCGAACCTTATGTACGAGGGACAATAGGCAATCCAGGCCTCACAGACTATTTAAGAATAAACTCCAGACTGTGAGCTGCTCAGACATCTTGGTTGTCGACTGCATATAGGTGCCATCCTAAAACTGTGAAACTGAATACCCTTAATTTAAAAATTCATGCCCAGATCTGTGCTTTGCCCTTCATCCTTACATTTACAGAAGGCTAAATTGAGATCCCAGATTTTACATCCAAACGCCGAAATGTTCACAATTCAGGCTCATGCGAAGGCTTACAGACAAGCACATTTTAAAACTGCATCGTGTAAACTGTTTATGTGCTGAAAAAAAGCCAGGGATTTTGCTAATGACAAAGAAATTGTTCTCTCCTCTGATAGCTGAAAGAATTCCTCTAATGACAATAAACCCCCTCTTTTGCAAATTTGCTTTGGGTAGATGGCAAGATTAAAGAAAAACCAGCCCAGCTATGATTTTTCAGATTGCATAAGTACCTTAAAAAGATGTTCATTATCTAAAGTGACGCCTCTTCCCTAATTGCAATGCCACTATTATGCGAGATTAATTTTATTTTTTTTCCAAACCCTCGTAGACAGTAAAACCATGTTTTAGCCTCAGGAGTGAGCCTTGCTTGGAGAGGTAGTGCTTGCTAGCGGAGATGGGGGCAGGTGTGGGTCCCCCCCGACGGCTGCCTGTGCTGTGCTGCGACGACCGCTCTGCTCCTGTCCTCACCTCACCCCGTCACATCCAATCTGCTGCCCCAAATCGCAAATGGGAATAAAAAGAAGTGCAAAACCCTCGACTGGGAGGCGGTTGCAGAAAAAGCTGAGGCTGACACTGAAAACCAACATCTCCGACAACTTGCACACACCAAGAAATATTTGTTTGTTTGCTTCGACTCCCGCTCCTCCTGTTCATTCAGCCCCTGGTATCGTGCCAGGGCCTGGCCACATGTCCCATCCCGGTGGGATAGGGCACCCCGCCGGAGGGGAGCAGCCGTGGCTCCCGCTCGCCGGCAGCCAGGCGGTGCGATAGGTCAGGGGCTGGGAAAAACTGGGAGCTTTGCCGTCACCGTGAGGAGTTAGGCATCAGGGAGGCTGCCAGCATCCCTGCCCAGCCACCGCGGTAGGCAGGGGAGCAGCCTGCCTGCACGGAGGCTTTTCTTCCTGTAGCGATAAAGGTGGAGACAAAGCGTCTTTCATGCCGGGGTGCATCAGGCGGAACTATTCCCTGGGCCAAAAGGGCACCCATCACATCGCTGTGAGCAGGGTGGCCGCAGCACCCCAGGGCCGCCCCCGTCTCCGCGGGGCACAGGCACAGGCAAAGTTTGCACCGACCCCCCGACAGCGTTTGTGCCTGCCCTTGTCCAGGCTCCCGGCTGCCACCGCCATCAGCACATTGCCTCTTTGGTGCCCCTCGACTCACCCACATTTGCAAGTGGCTCTCAACGTACAAAAGGGGCTCTGGAAAGAGACTATAACCCCCTCCTAGCAGCTTTCAGAGAATCAGTGCTATTTGGGTAAAAATTTATTAAGGTTTCTGTTTCTCTTTGAAATACCAAAGTATAACATATGCATCCATACGTACACTTGAAATTGCTAGGAACTCTGTAAACCTTGTCATTTTAATCCTGTTATATGGTTTATATTTAATTGGTTGCTAGTGAGAGATGAAAATTTCACAGATCTCCTAAAGGAATGAATATTGTTAATCAGCTCATTTAGCGAGGGAAAAGGATACGCGTCCGCTCTCTAAACCAGCATTTCACAGCACTGCACAGGTTCCAGTTACTGCAGGAGTCAGTTACCCCTCAAAAAAAAAAAAGTTGAAAATTAATCCAAAGCTAAATCAGTGACATGACTGTATTCCCATTACATTCCACTTCAATGCATATGTTTACAATATCCTTTAATAATAATTATTATTAAACATAGTAAAATACTTCCAAACTTGGCTCATGGCATCGTTGTACTTCCAGTGGAAAAAAAATTATCTGAAGCCCTGTCAATATGCCACTTCCTCCTCCCCCATCTTTTAACAGAAGCAGCCTCCAGTGAAATAATCCAAGCTGTGTTCAAGAAGTTGGCAAGTGGGTCCAATTAAATGTGGTTTTAGTGTATTCTGGCATTTGCATATCTAGTTTGCCAAGAAGTAATGTTTTAGAAAAAAACCCCCACACCATAAAAAAACCACACAAAAAACCCCTGCGTTGGTCCAGACAGAGAGTGGATGGTGTGATGCATCAATGAACCTTGTCCCACGAATCACAGTGGTTTAAATGAATAAATAAATAAATATTTTTTTGTCTCATCTATTGCCCCTTTTTGGCTAAAAGGCTTTACAATAATCTGAATGTCCAGTAGAAGAAAACACACAGAGGGAATATTAGAAAATTAATGCAGCAGAAGAAAAATCATAAAATCTTTAAAAATCATTAAAAATAATTAAAAAACTTAAATCACAATGACCTTTATTTAACGGAAATATTTAATGCCTTAGCAGAGCCGTTCTGCAGATAAACAGTGATTAAATAAAGCAGTCCATCAAAACAGCGCCTGTTCTCCAGGACGCAGCACTGAGGAGTCAATCGTTGCTTGTGAACGATAGCTCACTGCTGCTGCGAGCAGCACCTCGTTTTTTTGTGGCTCCTTGTCCTCCCCTCACGAGAATAACTGCAATCACCTCCCCAGTACCCCAGCCCCCCTTTTTCCCCTCTGCTGGTGGGTTATGTGCAGACCCCTGGGCGTGGGAGCTCTAATGTCCCAGTGCCCCCAGGCCACACCTTTGCCATCATAGTGGGACGCCATCGAGGGGCCACAGGTGCAATCCCTCACCTTATTCATCACTCCAACCCAGAGAAAAACCTCAGCATAGGAAGGATATTTGGAAAAAAAACCCCACCTGAAACCCTCGCAAACCCTAATTCTCCACAAGGCTGAGCGTAAAATGATGTTTAATGTATACTGGCCATTCCTTTCACTCATTTATTCCATAGCCAGGACAACCTTGCTACAAAGCAAGGAGAGTTAATTAATAAAACGAGGCAGCGTGGGGTTATATGGAATCTTTAAAGCCTTTATCAGTTTGCCAGTCCATTAGCGGGGCTGCATTCTCCACAAACTCCCTGCTCCAATATGTGCAGTAGAGCAGTTAATTTCTTTTGGACTCAGTCTATGGCACCAAGCTGGTTTTTTTTTTTTTTCCATCTTTATCCAAACAAACTATTAAATAATCAACAAATAAGAATATTTAAACCAAAATAATGAGAGGAACGATCGCTCGCCTAAAAACTATAAATTAAAGCTATCCAGTCACAAAAGAAAGTTGAGTCATCCATTAAGCAACAAAGGAGAAGGAAAAAATAGATCTCACTCGGATGTTTTTGTGGCATTGGTTGGCTCGCAAATGTGCCCAAGCCGAGGCCCCAGAAGGATGGACGGCTGGAGACCGAAATTACTCTGAGATCATTATCGGGCAAGAGTTTCCAAAATAGTAGAGTACGCCCCAAAAATCAAGTAAACAAAAAGATGAGGGCCACCGTGTCCCTCTCTCTGACCAAAGTGCAGGGTAGGACCCGTCGTTTGGAGCCGGCTGTGGCGGGGGAGCCTTCACCCAGGAGCAGCACGTGGCCCGGAGAAATGCACCGTGCGGCTGTGACACGGCAAAGCCCAGCCGCACTGAGGGGTCAGGCCACCCTGCACTGGTGCCGCAGCATCCTCACCCTTCACCAAAAGGCTGGGGAAGGGGGTGATGAAGGGACCTCCCTGGGTTGCTGCCACCCCATGGGGCCAGGAGTGCTTCCTTCTCCTTCCCCGTGCGGTGAGCCACAAAGCCATGAACCTGCCACCGGCCTCTGTACTGACTTGCCTGGCCTTGCTGACCATTGCCCTGTGTGGCTGCTGCAGGCTCAGGCAGCAGCACTTTCCAAGGGACTGCGATGGAAAGTAAACCCCAATTTTAGGAGCAAACTCCCCTCCCTGTTCCCTCCTTCTCGTCACCACCCCCCACCAGTCATGCACAAGAGCTGTGTTTAAAAAGGGGGAGGGGGGGGGTTTTGCAGTGATTTCCAACCCCCCAGCTGTATTTCTCAGAGTAGTTTTCTTGTGGATGCTGTGCTAACAAGATGCTTGACAGGCACCAGGCTGCACGCTCACAGCCACGCTGCCGACTGCCGAAATTCACAGCCTGCTTCCACACAGCACAACGGGAGAAAGCCTCCTTCACGGCATGTGCCCGGGATGGCAAAACGGTCTCCTAGGGAAAATGAGGCTGGGGAGGTGGAAAGGAAATGGGGCAGTTGCAGGAGTGCGCGCATAACCTGGAAAAATGCTACAGCTGAAGTCATTAGCCCTTCCTTGTTTTTCTAAATAAATAGCGTAGACACAAAGCAGGGGTTCCAGCAAGTGCCCACTAAAGACCTGCAAGAATCTCAGAAGGACCTGTGATGGAACAAACACTTCCATAATTAGCTTAATTTCTGCCCAGAACCCAGGGATGAACTTTTATTTAACCATACTCCTCCGGTGTTCTCCAGAGGACTTGAAAATTGTTTTCTCTTAGCAACAAATAACTCTGGGAGAACGCGTTCAAATCAGATCCGCCGACAGCAGAAAGGCGCGGAGCCAAGCCTAACATCAGGCATCAAACATGGTGCACAAAGGGGCTGGAGAGGTAGCACAGAAGATGTGATGAAAACACTCTGAAATATCAAACCCTGCATCCAGCCTCAGGAAAAACATGACTTTCACTGATGACTTTCATTCCCTTTTTTTTTTTTTTCATCCTTCTTCAATAAGTTCAGTGGCTTTGAATGAGCCACATCATTTTACCAAGCAACAGTGGTCATGGACTTCTCACCCCCAATGCCTCATTCGGCAGGAGGGCAGGAGAAAGCCAGGGACCTCTGCTCCAAGGATGGGGTCTTGCACTGCCCCAACAATGAGACTTCAAGTGTGGGCTTCAAAACCGTGATTCTGACATCTGTAAAGTTATGAGGAGAAGATGTATCTTTCTTTGTTCAAAATAAAAAAAAAGAAGAAGCCTTTGAGATGAATTAAAAATGTTTCATCCTCCAGGACTGCACCAGGAATGAGGCTCCCAACCTTGCCGTGGAATATTGCTTCCTTCCTAAGAGCCAGTATAAAAAAAAAGGAAAATATTCAGGATGCTTTTGTCCTTAATAAGAATCAAAGTGGTGTAGAAAACAGTCTTTATACCTCCCATTCCCATAGCCTGATTAATGTGCTCTGTCTTTCAACATGTGCTTTTCCTTAAACCTCATTTTTCTGTAATTTCCTTCATTCTTTTAACAATGTGCTTATCCCTCTTCTAAAAAAAAAAGAAAAAGCCATTCTTTACAGATGTTGCCTCTCTTCTCACCACAGTCCAAAGCACAGCATCCTCCTTCTTCTAAATAAAAGGAGATAAGATTGTTTCAAAAGGTGAGCATCAATATTAAATTTTAGCAATACATGGTAAACTGATGTCTTTGTAAATAATTTTTTTCTGCTCCACACATATTCCTACTCTGTTCCAGAAGTAACAATAGCTACCCAAAGTAGTTGGGTATTTCCAAAAGCAAAATTTTGCCTGCCCTTAATGCAGGCAGTTTCAGACTGAAAGGATCTGGCTCAGCTATGAACAACTGTAGGACCTATCAAAGCCTCTTGCTAGAAAAAATCCTAAACCACTAAATGGTCGTGCTTTCGTGTGGAGGAGCCCTGAATCTGAAGAGCATCAACCTAAAATAGAAGGCTAACATTAGGAGGAGTGCTAGTCATCTACTCACTGTCTTGAGGGTGACTCATACGTAGCTCACGTCAGGTAGGTCCCAAATCTTCACACCTCCGCTCACCCTCAGGCTCATATTCCACGAAGAAGGCTTGAGAGACCAGACCCTGACATTTGTCATACTTCTTTTTAAATAGGACTGCAATACAGCACCCAGGTATCCAGCTCCAGACCGTCCAGCAGCATTTGTAGTTCAGAGTACCACACTTTAAAATCAGCTTATACCATCAAGTACTTCTGAGAATTGCACATCCATTGGCCCAGGCCAGGCAGGGAGCTCTCCCATCTCCATTCTCTGCTGAGAAAGCATGAGCACGGTTGTTTTAATACCTTGTTTGAATCCACATCATCCAGCGTCTTCCCAGAAGCAATGCTTCAGGCATTTTCAATCCCTCCGGCAGAAGCGTGCCCACAAACCTGCTGGCGTTTGGGGATGAAGGCAGTGCTTGCCACAGCGAGCTGACCCCCGGCAGGCTCGCTGGCGGGAGCTGGGGACCGCCTGGCTGGGCCCCACAGCCCACCCCGGTGCTTGCCTCGCCCTCACCCCGACACAACACCCTCAGGCTGCGTGGTGGATACGGCTCTGCTGTATTTTCTCTGCTCGGCAGGAGTCCCACCTTTTCTTTCATGCTGCAAACTTCATGTTATAGATTAGAGAGAATAATACAGCACATTAAAATTAGCAGCCTTTAAAAAAAAATTTTAAAAATGCTTGATCTACTCTCATTTTTAACTACTGGCTATGGCCATGAAAGGTTTCTTCACTGAGATTTTAAAACGCATGAGTTTCTTCATCCAAATTTAGCCTGAGAATAACAAATTTTTTAAGTGAAATACTGCTAGATACCATTTGTTTCCTCACTTTTTTTAAAGTTTTGTTTTTGCAAGACTTTTCCAATCATTAACGAAAAATAAATAATTTATGTTTATCAAACCAAATTGGGCAAAACACAACTTTGGGTTCATCTTGTGGTTCAGGAGCTTTTCTTTTTAAATACTGAGTAGCAGTCTTGAGAAAACCTCAGAAGTATGTTGCAATGAGTTACCCAATACTTGCAGAGGTATATTGGTCTTTCTGTCAACAGGGAGCCTGGGGTTCATGTGCTCATTAAATTATATCCTCATAATTAATACAGGGATGTACAACTCTTCCTTTCTCCAAAAATTAAGAATTGCCTAGTTAGTCTCAGCTCATTAAACCACAGATTTTTCTTAAAAGTCACTCAGTCATTTGAAAATAATGAAATACTGGTATTTATAGTGTTTTCAAGCTGTCATGTATTTAAGCCTGAAAATCATCTATGAACAGAAATCATATTCTGGATAGATGGTGCCAGTCAAACTACTTTAAAAAAGAAAGAATAAGCTACAGAAAATTAAGACCTGGTAGCTATAGCCTATGAAGACAGAATATGTTTCATTAAGATTTTAACTATATTTTTTATCTTGGTATGAATTTCCAAAATTATCTCAACATGAATCCTCACTAAGTGTGAATATGTGGTAAATGGAGTTGAAAATAAACTTTATCTTGTATGATAAACCTCTATCAGTTTCAAGGAGTTTTATTTATAGATAAAGTACATTTTTAAAATGGTAAAAAAATTGTAAAATGTATATTGGGAACACATCCAAAAGTTTAAAAAAAGTAGCTTTAATGCTAAAATTGAAGAGTATTTGACAAAAGCATAAAACACAGCATCGAGACTAGTTTTTATTTTCTTAATAGATATAAATAAGACTTAACCAAACTGTATTTTGGGAAGGTTGTGAAAGAAATATTTAAATCCCTATCTAGATTTACATCCAGATACAGCGTATACCATGCCGTGGAGCTGTTTTGAGACAGTTAAGCCTTTTAATATACCTCCTGTAGTACTGAGGCAGTAACATATTGCTTTACCAGTTAAATCCTTTCGGAAGTCATGATGTACATGTAACTTGCTCTTTAAATATTTTACTAATCTAAAGCTGGGTTTCATGCACTAGGTTGTTATGGCTGGGGATGTGCTGTGTAAATCCCTATCTGGCATGTTCTGGACGTGGCATAAAAAAATCCTTCTTGGTGCTCAGATTAGCACTGATAACTGCAGGAATCACAAGTAAGGTTGCACAAGACCACGTCGTGTTGGCTGCTACGTATGAACACTAAACACGTCTTCTAAAGATCTTTAAGGAATTACTCAGGCTATGATTTTGATGCACACCTAAATAAAAATTACCAAGTTATTTTTAACTACTTCCTCACATGCAGACACATATGTTCATACACAATATGCATTTTAAAGCACAACACTGAGTTTAAGAACGGTGCATATTAAAATGTCCTAAAAAATATCCACCAGCTGTATTTTGTGTTCAATCATTTACTTGTTTCCTGCAATCTCTAAAATTCCCAATCACACGTTAATTTCAGTTCCGAGGCTAGACTGCATACCTTCCTTCTCCTTTGCAGCCCCAAGAAAATCTTGCTAAATCCAGGCTGTAAAGTCTCAAAAAGAAAAGAAAATTTGGCCCCCCAGTAACAGCTGCAGTACAGGAGAGGCATGAAGTCTGTCCCAGTGAAGGGATGGTTGTACACAGAGCACTTGTGTCCCCCTGCTACAAATGGTTGATGTTAAGGAGTTATCAAAAATGAAAACTGTGTCCATTCTGAACAAAGATGATGGTGTATTAGTGGAGCGACTGTCTTCTAAGGAAAATAAGCCTGAAAGCAAGAAACTGAATTAAAGCAAAATGAACCTGAGGATAAGAAGCAGACAATTTAGATGAGTTCAGTTAGTTGCAAAAATTAGCTAATCCAAGAAGGTCCAATGTAAGAGAAATACTCCAGCTCAAACATGGATTATTTTTGAAAACAAGAAATATGTTTCGGTTGGGGTTTTTTTGCAAACACCTCTGTCACTGGAAACCTCTGCAGCATTTGCCATCACTACCAGAGTTAAGCCTGCCACACCTTTGGCTTTCCCACTGCCTGGCTGTGCGGAAGGCTCACCCTCCTCCTGCTCCGGCAGGGCTGGGGAAGCTGCCGATTATTTGCACCAAGAGCATTTCAGTTTGACAGCTGGTTAAAAGTAATACTTCTTTTTTAGTCTATGAGAACAAAATGGATAACCTTTCCAAAAAGGACCATCTCTCATTGGTAAGACTCATTAGCAGGTTTAGCTGAATTTTATCACACTAGCAGGAGCTGCTGGTTGTAGATTTCAAGGAGCAGGACTCTTCTTCCTCTGTCTGTCCACATTTGCCAGCAAAAAGGAACATTTCCATCTTCAGTTCAAAAACAGTGATACAAAAAAAGGATGAGCCCCTCTCTTACCACCTGGAAAATATTTTTTACTCCCAAACTCACTACATTTAATGACACAATTAAAATCTGAATGATGAGATACAAGATTTCCACAGGACTCCTGAAGTAAAATATTTTGAAAGAGCCCAAAAGATTTGTGCTTTTTTCCCCCCTCCCTTAAAAAATATAAGGCAGTTCTGATAAAATTCACATTTACTGTGCCAGTAAAAAAACCCTTAATGTTTTAGTTAGATTTCTGTAATAAAAGCCCATACTCTGGATATATTTCAGTTTGGAAATCACATGGACAAAGAGTGTTAATAATGCATAAGTTTAAGAACCTGAGTAATAATGTGTAAGTTTAAGAACACAGAGAATTATATGACAACATTTTAGCATCAGTTTTATAATTCTGGGGTATGTTTTCAGGATTGAAACGTATTTCACCTTCATTCTGAAGGAATTCGCATTGCTTCAAAGTGAGGGGAGGGAGCAGGTAGAAATTTTCTCGCCTTTCAAGTTTGCCTCAGCTACGAATTGCTGCAGCATTGCTGATCACAAAACAGGGGGCTCAGAGTTTCATTTTTGAGTAGGCTGGAAAAATGCATATTTAAACATGTTTATTAGGAATCAATTTAAAAATTAAAGCATTTGATTATTGCAGATTCGGTTGGGGAAGGCGGGAGGCACTCAGTCCACCGCCAAAAAATCACTTGCTCCATTATCTGTAGAAGGAAAGCAGAGTTACGCTGCTGCAGGGAGAGAAAACGGTGGTGCCTGGCCCAAGCAGGTGAGCCAGCACGGGGCAAAAGGGAATCTGTACCCTTGCAAATTAATTTAAAAATTTTATTGAGGCTTCCAACACGGCAATGCAAGTTTTGAGGGCATATACTGGCTTCATTTAGGGTCAATAGAAGTACGTGCAATTTTTTGGCACTCGCTTTTACCCTAAGGCAGGAGAGCAGGGAAAACAATGAGGATCCCTTCCCTTCCTTGGCTAGAAAGTTTTGTTTTAAACTCCTACCAAGGTTTTCAAATTGCACCTAATACACACAAAGCCCAGTAAGTAGATGCTGTAGAACGCTGTGCCTGGTTCAAAGTCTCTGTCCCACCAAACCCCTAAGCTTTTAGAGAAAACACTCATAACTAAAAGAATTTTAAGCTGTTATAGGCAGTGATTTAAAAAATAGCCAAATTATATATTTAGTATTTTCCCTGTGAGTCAGTCTAGAAGTACTCACAGATAAAAAGTGATGACTATCACCGGTCAGAGAAAGTTGTCTGAACCCGTGAAGTTTAGAGCGTAGTTTCCATTCCTGCGCCTTGCCTTCAACCATCATGGCAATACGAACGGTGAGAATTTTGTTACTACAATATCCTCAAGCCAAAGAAAATGCTTGTTCATGCTTTGTTATCTAGGGGCTGTTTAAAAAAAAAAAAGAAAAATGCTACAGCTATTTAGAAGTCAGTACATTAAACCTCATGGAGAGAAACAACACACAGGGGTATATTTCATCTTTTCATTGAAGAAACACTTTGACGGCCACAAGTGTGTGCTGCACACATACAAACCATCTCTAGACAAACCTCAAAGTATAAAGAATATTTTGAATTATTTTCTCACTAACAGCTAAGTTTGGTTTTCCGTTCCTTTCTGAAGAAGGACTCCTTCTAAGTCTAGTCTTATTTGGGAATCTACAATCCTTGAAAATCTTAATGTTGAAGAACAAATGGTGAATCTGCCTGGAGCCACAGCCAAAGCTCATCAGCTGCACAGATTTCAGCATTGCAATATTAGCCGTCTTTCAGTCTTGACGATACTTAAAACCATCTTAACTACACATAATATTCTACCATATGAAAGCCTACAGAAAAGGTCTGCTGCTAGAAAACAGAATTCTATGCGACCGGAGATGCTAACATTGACAGAAGGAAATGTTTTCAAAATATCTCTAATAACACAAAAAACCCACAATGCAAACACAGCAAATGATGATTGAAAATTGTTATAAAGAATAAAACAGTGAAAAAGATCATTTTGGCTACATACAAATTACCGCCAATGTAGGAAGACAAGCAGAATAGCTTAGGCACCGAGATTCACTTGGTCACTGCACAACTTCAGTTGTACCTGGGCAAATAAGTGTAATGAAATGTTTAAATTAAGGTATTTTTCCCCCCATCAAATTGGCCCTGCTGTCTCTGTTCCAGCCTTCTAATTTAGCTCTACTTTCATATTCCCACTGGGCTCCGCAGTGCTGGTCTTGTTCCTAGGATAGAGCAGCCTCAAACAAGAATTCTGGGTATATCCTACAACAAGCATCTAAACCAGGTCTTTTTCAAAGGTTTTGCTAAGCTTATTTTTTTTAGAGAAACATTTAAAGAAATACCCAAAAGATTTAGGATTATTTCAATTTTCCTCAGTAGTCCAGACAGCTTTGATGTGTTACCAGTAGTTTGGACGTTGTGACTGCCTACTCTAACACTGACAGCCAGTCTGCACCCGGCCAATGCTTCCGATAAAGTTGTTGCCTTCTGCTCTGCTGTTCTCACAGAGACTGATACATAAGAGAGGGAGCCCAGGAGCGCTCCTTGGAGTGAAATTAAGCTTACAATGGGAATTGTGTGCCTGCACAGATATTTGCACGGTAGCAAAATTTCTGGAATTCAATAGATTGCTTCTGCAAAAGTCTTTGGGGAAGTAAAAAACAGTGATAATTTAAAAATACCTCTACAGAATGATCGAGAGCTACACACAGAGAAATGCTTTCAAAACACAAGCATTTAATTTTTTTAAATGTTAAGTGAGATGTAAATATGTATGGTAGCAACAAGGTGCCCAAAAGCATACTGAAAACATATTCCATACACAGTTAGCAATAGAAGTCTGTACAAAAGTAATAAAGTTACACATTATAAAAAATACTCCATAACTATAATTTAAAAGAGGGAAAAAAGACAAGGGAATTGATTTCTCAGTTCATATAATTTATTGCAGTTAGCACACAGTTTAAAAATTCACCAACACACCAATAGTACAAAACTAAACAGCATTATAAGTTATTCCCTCCTCAGGAAAATAAAACATACTATGATTGTCAAAGCTAGATGTCAGTCTAAGTTTTAGAACAAAAGAAGAATGTGAAACTAAGGAAAGGAAAAAAGCAATCACTCACGAGGACCACAAAAAAATCCAAGAGAAAGTCCATTTTCCTCAGACACTGATTGTCTTTTCTAACTTAAGAAAAGAATGTAGTTTTAAACCTAGAAACTATTCAAGTAACTAAAGATAACGCTCCAAGGCCATTTTCACAGCTTTTTTTTTTTGTTTTAAATGCCATTACAGCCAAATTAACACACATTTGACCAAATATTTCCAAAACAGTCCAGCAATACACAATGGAGTTTTCCATTCAGTATCTTAAGCACAAAAATAGGCTATGTTTACAGTAGTTAAGGCGATCAAATTTTAAACAAAAGCAGAGAAAAAAAAAAGGAAAAAAAAAAAAAA
>VYXC01009026.1:1129211-1160291 GCA_013397175.1 Platysteira castanea
GCGGCGCGGTGCATGGCGGGAGGGCGGCAGGTGCGGCGCGGCGCGGGCGGCCCCGGCGCGGCGGGAGCGCTCGCAGGGCGTGCGCCTGCATCCCCGGCCGCTGCTGCAGCCTCGTGTGCTCCTGCAGCCTCCTCTGGCCGCCTGGGCGCTGCCGGCCTGCCTCGGGGCCTGAGACCATGCAGTCCTTAGGGGCAAGAGCATTACTAGTGTACTGTGCATGGTTATGTGTATGCTGTGTGTGTGTATATGTATAGTGCATATTGGACTGTTATCTCAAGACCCAAGAGGCATCACTTGCCCCTATTAAGAACACACAGTCGACTAAGATAAGGAAACTTTTTGCCGAAATTCACCGAGGGATCTGTATTTAAGAGAAACTCCCGTGGCTGATGCTTGGTAACTTTGCAGAAGTTGACTGCAGGAACATCTGGATTAGCATAAATCACAAGGATATTGATGCATGCTGCTGCAAGATGTACAAAAATAGAGTAGCTTTGCCTTGCCACATTTATGATTGGATAATTAGAAATAAGCACCAGCGGGTAATTAGGTGGTTCATATCATACCCTTGTGTAAAACCCCTAAAGCAAAATCTCAGGGGTGTGCCCAGTTTGGCTGGAGCACTTTAGATGCAAGAATAAATATTTATGTTTGTAATTCTGTGGTTTGTGTCCTAGCCTCTCTCCTTGATTGGCACCAGCCAGCTGTGAATTCATAACAAGAGTTCAAGTGCTTTGGCTTCTCTCTTCTAAGCAAGTGCTCTACCCTGAGCTTCCACCTCAAGCGTTGAATTACTGTGGGTAATCTTCGTGCTTCCCGCCGTGGTGGGGCAGATTATGAGGAGCAGTGCCAGCAGGCTGGCACCGTTTGGGATGTATGTGTGCCCAGGTCTGCACGCTCCTGGGCGGCGCTGGGAAGGCCGGTGCCGGAGGGGGAAGCGAGCTCTCCAGACCTCATCATGGTTCAGAGGCAGATTGAGGTCAGCGGCTTAATGGTGGGTTAGGATAGGGCAGTGGAGGCCAGGTTTGAAGGGCTAAGGTCTTCCTTAGGAAAGGACTAATCCAAGGAGATTTGGGTATTTCCCCATCTCCCCTTCGGTTTCAGGTAAAGAGGTAATATAGAGAAGTATTTAAAAAAAAAAAAAACAAGGATCACCAACAAAGACTTGGAGTTTAAAGAGAAAGTACTGTTATGTTTTAGTAACCAAAACTGACTGAGTAGATATAAAAGATGAGAGCATGTACTTCGTCTCTTCAGTGATATGAAACTGCTATAAAGAAACATGCTGAATTCTAGCTGTGCCTAATTGCTTTGACAGCACTGCTATGTATATAACACAGCAGCTAGCATCTAGGTGTCCATATGCTTCAAGCATTACATACGTATATGAAAATATAAAATATATATGTGTACAAAAGAAAACACTTTTCTCTACATCCTTCAGTGAACTAATTGCTCACACTAGGTGTGGAATTTTTTAATTATTGACTTTCAGTCCCTCTTAGATACTGATACAATTCCATCATTAAGAGTTTGGCTATTTTTTCCATTGGCATCCTGTTCCATATTTCATTATAGCTGGAACTTGATAGGGTTTTGTCCTTGTCTTCAGGATACAGCAGCTAAGATGCTGACTCTTCATGTTTCCTGATTGTTTCCTCAGTGCTAATAATCACTTCATCTGAGAAAAATCAGTACTGTATTCCCTGCTGCCTGTCATTTCTTGAACATCTTCCCTATAACTACTAAACTGCTTTTTCTTTCAATTGCAAAAATAAATGTTAAAAGTATTTTAACAGGAAACACTTTTGAAAATAGTTCTAAAGTTTAGTTTGCTTGGGTTTTTTGACATAAAATATACAAATAACTTATGCAGTTACATATATTTGAACTGTCAGTGAACGTGCCTGAAATGATTACATTAACTGTGTTGTCCTAGATCTCTAAACTTTATGCTGCCTCTTGCTTCCTAGTGTAAGCCATCTCACCAGCTGCTCCGGGTTGGTTAGTAAGACCTCAGTTTAGGAATATTTACTTATACAAGTACAGCTTTAATGATGGAGGCAGTTTAGTCATTTTCGTAATACAAAACTCTTTGAAAAATGAGTCTGCTTAATTGGAAAAAAATCAAAGAATTTATTTGCTAAAGAGGACATTTAGCAAATGGACTTTCTCAGATCCTAACAGACTTTTACAGGACCTGAAATTTAAAAATAAGCATTACATAAAATTTAATTTAATTTAATTACTGTTTGTACATTCTGTTAATTTATTATTTCTTCCTCATATGCAAGAACTTGCCTCCTTATGTTTTTAGACGTACTGAGAAAAAAATTACTGTCACTCATCTAGTATTTACAATGCTGACTCCTAATTAAATCAAGTTGTGTTTTCTTTTCCGTTCAATCACTTGGCTATATGACCTCCAGCAAATCACTTTGTCTTTTTTGTGTATTCATACTGGTTCACCCTGGGGCTGCAGGTTATTTCTTACTATAGTTATATTTAAGAGAATGATCTGCAATTACCATTTATACAGCTATTATAATAAAACATTTTTTTTTACTATTTCTAAATAGGAGAGGGAAAGAAACAGAGAAAAAGTGAGTGCAGGTAACACTTTAAGATTAAAAATCTTTTTTGGCAGTGAGTAAGACTTCATTGATTTAAACCTGGAACTGTTGACATTTGTCTGGGATTTTTTTTAATGTGGAAGGAACTCTAATTTTTTTAAAAAGTACTTAGAGAGGTTTAAAGACTTAGCATTATACTAAATATAGAAACAAGATGATAGAAGGTGAATTAAGGAAAAACCTACAGAGGGAAAACTCACAAATACCCAATAGTCCAGTTGATCCTCTATTAGAAAAAATAAGACAGGCATTCCATTGGAAGGGATGGTGAAGCCTTGTTGTAAAGGGACACAAACATCTGGCAGTACACCTGGTCTCTACAGATATTTATAAATCACCTCAGGCATCCCAAGATCCTGTAAAGAACACACACAAGAAAATTGAACGAAGAACATTCATAAGCCAAGGAAAATAAAAGTGATCTCAATATAGCATGGAAAGAAATGAGTCTCATTTACTTCACAAGCACAGTTTGGAAAGACATGATGCGGTTTTGCACTTCTTGCACCTTTTCACTTGCTGACTTTCATTTATATCCTCCAGGCAACAAGGAGGCCTGAAGGCCTTTGGCTCATAACCAATGCTGACGTTGCAGCGTGGAGCTACAAGGGCGCCTGCAGCTCGGGTAGAGCCTCCCAGCTTTTGCCTCTGATCTGAGAACATCGAGGTTTCCTGGTGTCTTTTCTAACACAGTTCACGTGGTGAACCTCCCGATGTTGTTTGTTGCTGCTGAAGATTCATTAATACATAGTGAGCTGCTTTGAAGATGCCAGCTTTGCCTGCTAGCCTTAAAAGCGTTCGTCGCATTTGTTTCCGGAGCTTGAATGGAGCTATGTGCTCATGGAAACTCTTCTTGAGGTCAGTCCACCAGAAGAGCCCGAGTGACAAAGTGCCTGTGTGACATTTGGGTCCAGAGCAGTAGATTTAGATGCTAACACAACACAGCTATACTGCAGAACCAGATGAAAATCTGGTCCTTATTGTTTTCTTATACCTACTGTAACACAGTTTTCTACATTTTCTTCAAACTGTAGAGTAGGCAGGTGCTGATTACTGTACGTTCCATTAATTTTGTTCTCCATGGCAAAAAAGAAATTGACAATGGAAATAGCTCATCTGTCACCAAATATCCTGGGTTTATGCCCTACAGGTTATTTCAAACCATATACCGTCACCCATATGCATTGCTGCTGTTTTTATTGATAGGACAATGGAAAGTGGGTACCCGCTTGGTAAACTAAAACTCTCCCAGAAAGTTGTGATGAATAGGACTGGAGGTAAAGCAGAAAAAATATCTCCAGTATTATGTATCCCAGAGAAGTGAAAATTAGGATTTATGATCATGGCACTCTTGTTTCTTTTATTGTAGTGTAACTTAATTGATGGCAGTCTGGTTTTCAGAAAAATTAAAAATTAAGTAGTTTTTGAAGCTGCCATAACACTTGAGGTTTAGCTGATGTCACCATAGAACAGAGTTTTCCCTCTGGGGAACCAGTGCTGAGGAAGTGCCAAGATAATATAATACAGCCTTTGCATGAATTGGCTATATGTGCATGTTATTGTGCCAGAGGCTGACTGGATCAGTAATTCTTATCTGCCCTAACTGTGCTGGATAAGCATCAGGATGTACTCATCTAAGAGCTTTTCTTACCATGTGGGCCAAAACCACCTCTCTCATCTCAAATGCTCTCACACGAAGGAGAAGGAGCGCCCTGCACCAATGTTTATGACCAAAGTGGCTGCTAACATTCATGCTAGAAGCTGAGGACAGACACCACTGATAAACTTTCTTTATGTCCAGAGGCCCTTTTCTGGAGCGTAGGTCTATCTAGTTTTAAGCTACAGCTTCTGCTTCACATGGGGGTTATTACTGAGGGCAAGTATTTCTTTGTGATGTCCCAAAACAATTTCAAGGCTCCGCATAAAAATTTGATTGTAAGGAATGGAATTGGCCTTGTGGGTGGAGATGAGAACTGGAATTCAATTGGATTTGTTTGTTGCCTGTTAATGACATGCACATCATTACTGGAAGAAGAAATGTTTTCTCTCTAAAGACCTCTTCTTTTGGATACAAAGGCTTCAAATTTCCAGTCTAGGAACACCTGGCTGCTGGAGTCCAGTCTCCCACAACCCCAGCCAAGCACAAACAGGTGCTTAGTTCAAAACAGAAGTACACCAGGAGCCGCTGCATGCTCATGAGAACACACAAGTATTATCCCAAAGATACATAACAAACACAAAACCTCAAGTTTAAACAGAAGAGAGACAACAAGTCATGATGCCCCAAAAGGAAGAGGATGGGAGTGGTAGTTAATTTGTGCCCTGAGCCCCCGCAGTGGCAGAGGTGAACTGGGTGGGACTGCTCAGAAGGCATCCAGATGCCTTCCTTTCACAAAACCTCCTGCGGTTCCTGCTGAGGTTGCATGGGTGCGACTATTTATTGTAGTTGGAGTAATTCTGAGAAGGTTAGAAGGTGTGAAGCCATTTCAGCTATTGTGGTGGCCCACACCAGTTCTGTAGGTCTGCCTTGTTCAGAAGTTAATAAATAAAATGGCAATTCAGTTTTACGAAACCAGTGGTTTTATTTTTCTCTCTTTATATGCTGAGTGTAGGTGTATGCTTCTGTGTATATTTGTGGGGTCCCCCTTCTACAAGGACATGCTGTAGAAACAAAATAAGTAATAGCCGCTATACTATTGTTTCACTGTATTTAAAGCAGACCTGAAAAATACAATGTTTAACCAAAACTCTGTTAAATTTTCTTATGCTTTTTCTGTAATTTCTTTCCTATCATTACAGATTACAAAGACATTTATGCCTAAACAGAAGCTGTCTTCTTCCAATCAGCCTGCTCTTTCTGCTCAGTTCATTCACTAAATCATTTAATCACCCAAGGCCATATGTTACCATCTTGTGTAAAACGGGTGGAAGAGGAAAAAAAAAATATGCAAAAATCTCTGCACAAGAGTGGGTGTCAGCATCCAGCATAGCTCCCACTAGGAAGCACAAAATATAAAATGTTATCACCAGTGAATGTGACTATGAAAATAAACCGAGACAGACAAAAGAAAAAGACAAGACATTGCAAAGGTGAAAAAGACAAGCTTTGGCTATCAATTCTGTGTGGAAAAGTTACGGACTAAATGTTGCATATTAGTCAACGTGCTCTTATTTTCAATATTCTGCCCTAAAATTTCAATGCTCTGCTGTAATTCAAATTTCAACACTCTGCTGTAATTAACCTGAAAGCACATTAACTCATGCTTACAGTCCTATTTTTCTCATTGCATGAGTTAAGACCCTGTCGTTGACCTGGTTCCATCTTCTTCTCTATCTCTCCCTCTCTCTCTCTCTCTGTGTGTGTACTGGTGCACATTATGTCCCAGGTATTTTTGTGTGGAATCTTGTGCTTTTACCACTCCGCTTCAGCTGCTGTTCACTGTCACAATTACTTTGCATGGCTTTCTCTCTTGGCACATTTGCTGGGTGACAGACCCTCAGGAAACACATGACTCGGAGCAAGTTGTGGGGTATGTGCTCCTGTCAGGGAACGAGGAGGCTTGAGAGAAGTTAGAGGTGGCAAATCTTTTATTTTTAAAGCAAGGGGACTTTTCAGTTTTGTGAAAGGACCTGTAATCCACCCTGTCTTCATATCTACAGGAAGCTATTATGTTTTTCCTTGCCTTTGAGCTTGTAACAGTGCTGCAGGTGGAGATGGGAGAGCAGCTGATCAAAAAGCCACTACTGCTCTCCACTTGTAAAGACTCACAGGACAGGGGTATAACACTACAGACTGCAAAAGAAACCCCTTCTCTAGAACAGCACATACCAGTCTACCCTAAGACAATGAAAGCATAAAAGATTATATTTTCATTTGCATGGTTTGCTGGTTTTTATTTGGCAGCTACAATAACAACAGGCTGCAGTGAGCCCATAAAACAAAGTGAGAACAGCAGCTCATTTCTGTGGCAGAATGTAATGGCTATGGCTAAAGGGCTTGCATAATTCATCTTAAACCCTTATGCCTCTATTTATTGACTTTTAAATGAAAATTAAACTCTTAGAGCCATAAGGAGGCTTCTGGTATCTGAAATGGGATTTCGATAATGATATTTTTATCTGACACTGCCAGCTGAAAGCTCCCATCGGGAAGTGTTTTGCTGGGAAGCTCCGTGGCTGGGCAGGGCTGGGTCTCCCAGCCTGCTCTTGGTGTAGCACCAAGGCCCTTGGAGACCAAGGTGGAGGGATTGACTGGCCCCGCCTGGGAGTCTGACCCAAGAGGTGGCAACCACAAGTTGTGTTTCCATGAGAGGAGGATGGTCATTGAGGTGACTGGCAAGACAATATTTACCATCTTGACAAATTGAAAAGGTGAAGTAAAACTAAGGTTTCTGATTTCCTCAAAGGCAGCTTCTTGTAATATCAGCTGTGATACCTTTCCTCATACACAAGACAAAAGAGTCAGCTAACCATACTGTAAGAGCAGAAAAAGGATTTTTACTTCCCAGAAGCTTTTAGAAGATTATTTTGTTTGTTTCTCAGATTTTTCTGTGATGTATCATTTCCCCCTCTTCTTTATTCTCCTGAAGATAGAGCAGACTCAGGAAGTGAATTGCTGCTTAGGGAAGTGTCCTGCCTCCAAGCTGACTTATATAGTAGGACATATGGCAGAAGTTATATTTGGACAGATGTGAACAAGTAGTCAGTAGATTTGATAAGATTCTTTATTTAAACTAACTTGCACAGTGTCACTGTTCTACCGTCTTTCTCTCCTTCAATCTGATCTTTTGCTGGTTTCAAGATTTTTAAATATATATTACATCCAACTAGTCTGTAAAGCTTTAAGTGCATTTAAGAGCATTCAGTCATGACAGTAATGTCAGATTTTCTCCCCACTATGATTAGTAAATATCTGCTTTTGATGATAAAGCAGGCACAGATGATACACTGTAGAAGCTGCAAACCCCAAGTGATTAACCAGACAGCCAGGCTCAATGCAAGTGATTCTCGTTGATTTGTTTAATTTGGCCTCTTATGCTTCTGTTTCACTGGTGTGGAGTTAAGGCACAAAGTAGTTCTGTACCTTCCAAGGGTAATATAGAAATAAAATCTAAAAAAATAGGATTGAATTAATTTCAAGAGGTCATGTAGTTCACCTCCCTGCCTGGATCGCTGTCAGGATCACCTGTATCTGGGCTATTTCTGCCTAATGCTGGTCCATCCTGTTTTTGGAAATCTCCAGTGAAGGAGACCCCACCATCCACCCAGGCAATTGTTCCCACTTCTCCATTAGCCTTTCCAGAGATAGTCTTGTTCCTGGTGTCTTCTTGCAAGTATTGTTGTAAGAAGCTTCTTACCTCCGTCCTACCCAGAGTGATCGTGTGGAAGAGTTTGTTTCCTTTGCACATAAATAGCTCATGTGCTTAACAGCTGTCATACCTTGTCCAGCCTTGTCTTCTTTAGGTTAAACAGCCCTGCATGTTCCTTGTAGGTCATGTTTCTCACCTTTTATTCAGTATTTTTCATCTTCTAGTTGGTCCATCTCCTTCATGGCCGTGCCCTAGCTATGGATCCTGCTTTTACACAGTTTATTATTCCTTCCAAAGCAGAGCATTTTGCTTTCATCCTAATTGCCATGCACCCAGCTCTTTTGGTCCATTTTCCAGTATGCTGGGACCATTTTGAGTGCTTCTTTCCTCCAATGTGCTTACAGCTCATTCCGAGATGGTTCATCTGCAAATCTAAGAGTTGTATTTTTAAGCTGTTTATCTGTATCATTAATGAAAAAAATGAGTTATATCAAATCTAGGTCAGCTATCTAGAGAACTGGACTCAATATAGCCCTTCAGTTTGGCAGTGAATTTTTGGTAATGATCCGTTGTGCGTGGCTTTTCAGCCACTCTTGCACCACTGATTAGTTCTGGCTTGAGCGTGTTCCCTGGTTTAGTCGCAAGCGCATCAAGTAGGGCAGGGCAAACAGCCTGGCTGAAGGCAAGACATCGTGGTGACTGCCTCCCCTTCTTTCAAGACCTCTTAACCAGTTTCAGAGAGGAACTGGATTTGTTTAACATGCTTCATTCATGATTAATCAGTGTGAACTGATGCTCATCTTCTTGTCTTCTAGGTGGTTTTAATGTGTTTAATTATTAAGTTTTGTAATTGGTCCATAATTCTCTTTTCATCCTCTTTTAAGGAAAAAATACCCCACTTGTCCTCCATGAGTTCTCAAAAATGACTACTACTGATCAAGATATTACTTCAACCAGCCCTTTACTATCAAGAGGATGAAGGATAAGTACAATACAATGTAGGAAATTATGAGCACCTTATCAATGACTTAATAGAAACTCTTTGGTGGTGCAAAGGAAGGGTTGCAGTGCAGCCTTTATTCCCAGCACATCACTTTCTCACCAGCCTGAGCAGAGCCCACTCCCTCACGTTAGCTCTTAAACCTCAGCTCCACAAAATTAAACTTTCCTAGCATGTTATAACTCTCAAAAGATAGCGTGGGTGGGTGAAAAATGCATTCCTCAAGGCTTGAAAATAGATGTAAGTGGATATTTGGCATAAAGCTAACAAAAAGAAAAGCCATGGAAATGTATTAATTGCTAGAAAAATGGGGTTTAACTGCCAGTGATGGTTCAGCCATGGGTTGATAACTGGACCTAATGCTCACCTTTTGGGTACAGGCATGTGCTGCATAAGCATATGTGCCATTTTAATTTCCAACCCCACTTTTTAATGGTTAAAAGCTAATTAAAACATACAGTGGCATTTTGAATCAATATAGCGTATGGACTGCTGCAAATTCTCTCATCAGGCGTGTTGCCCTCAGGAAGCAACATTAACTTCAACAGCAAAATAGGGCTGTGAGCTCATTAATCATCACACTCAGACAGTCTGGGAGGCAGTGGCAGCAGCTCTGCATCTTTCTGGTGGTGAAGATTGGATACAATGGTTAGACATGTGAAGTGTTGCACAAACATTAACTATTACAGCCAACTGTCTTTGAAATTGGCATTTATCCCCTCAGCTCTTCAGATTAAAATGCAGAAATGGGACCATGAGGTGGATTTTTTTCAGGCAGTGAATAAGAGTTAGGCTGCCGTGAGTACTCAGCAACCTGGTGTCCTAACTCTGAAGTCCTCTTATTCCCCTGTACCAAAGAAGAAAACCCTGATACAACATCCCCTCTCCCCCCATAGCCACCTGGGAATGTATGGGGAAGAAAAAAATGTAAGATAAAGGAGGGGTGGAAAGAGAATTGAGAAGAAAGAAAAAGAAAATGGGAGTCAGCAGTAAAGCTAAGGTTAGAAGAAATTAGGCAGTAAAGGGGTGGAAATTGGTTTATGTATATAGATGTAGTCTTTAGTGCTTGTGAGAAGCTTTGAGATAACCTTCAGAGCTCTCTGCTTTGGTACAAGATGCTCACTGAAACTGAAAACATATGCCCTTGCAGCCCCTGTGCCCCTGCTCTCCAGTCACATCAGCACTGGTGAATGAGGTAGGGCTCACCAGAACAAAGCAGAAAAGGGTCCTCACAGACTCCTCTGTCCTAATCTTGCTGGTCAGTTTAGCATAATGCCTCTGAAGCAAAGGTTCACAAACTCTCTTTTGTGCTAAAACATCCTATGCTGTTTCAGTTTTGTCCTTACTGCAACCGCTTTTGTGTGGAGCCTGACAAGCAACTTCTGAGAGGTACAGGTTACAGTGGTAGTGTGACCTTGCAAATGACTTGTACCAGGTGTTTCTGGGGTGTGTGGAAGACCAGAAAGAGAACCTGTGTGTTGGCTCTTAGCTTTGTATAGGATTGAGTCACATGAGTTCCAGCACTGACTCTTTTTATTGGGATTTTATGCTTAGAAACATTGAAATTTTTCTTTCCATCAAGTCCTTTTTAAGTTTTAGGGCTTTTTGCTGGGTATGTATGCTATAAAAGAAGATCGTCCCCTCCCAAGTCAGTGTGGACGGGGGGTGGACAGTCAAACTGGGAACATAACACTGCTCTTTGTTTTCCTCCTGCACTGTCTTCCTGCAGTCCATCAGATCCCTCTCCTGCCCTGCGGGGAGGAGGAGAGCACTTTGTGCTGGCTCTCGCTGTGTGAGCTGGCCTGCGTGTGTAACTTCTTCTGGGGGCACAGTGGTGTGATTGGGGACTCATCTTCATAAAATCTGGAGACAGCATGCAGAAACATTAGTGATTGACGAGGACTGAACAAGTGCCAGGGAAGAGAGAAGCTTCCAAATAAAGCGAAGTGCTAAAGGAGTGCAGGCTGCACATGTCTGACACTGCTGCTGCCTCACGGGGCAGGGGCGTTCCTTCTGGTCATCCAGGAGGGAATATCTGCACAGTTCACACCAAAGTACAGCTTCTACTCACCAGCTGCTGTCATCACATCGACTGTGTGCTCCTTCGTCTCTGTCCCACAGAGATCCATCGGTCCCACTGTCCTGCACACTGGAGTTTATTTTTGTGACACGCAGCAAGTTGCGTGCCTCCTACTTTCACCTCTGGAGCCATATAGCTTCTAAGAGCCCCTAGAGGTTTCTCCTTTTTCAGGTGCTAGGGGCCTCCCTTCTGCGGTCCTTTTCCTTTTTAGGCAATTTTTAATCAGAACATGGAAGAAAGATCTTGGGGGAGAGGTAGGTGCAGAGCTAGGAAAGGGAGGTGCCTGCAGGACCTGGCACGGTGAATCAAAGGTGCCTTTCCTCAGACTGTTTCAACAGGTTATTGGCTTGTGTTGGGGCTCAGATATGGCTTGAGGGCAGCTGCTCGAAGAGGTCTGTCCTGCCATGGGGAGGCTTCAATATGAACCCTAAATTAAATTGAGCCACTGTTCACAGGACCATCCAGGCAGGAGAACAAAATAAGATAGTGTAACATAAGAGGGCACAGGAGAAGGATTTTGCTCTGTAATGGCAAATTACCCACTCAAAAATAACATTAAAAAGGGAGGAAAGAATTAACGAATAAAGTCTGCACATTATTTTAAATCACAGAAGTGTCAAAAATGGTAATGCCTATATCAAGGCTGCCCTAATGTAGCTTTAATTTGCATGCCATTGGCATTGATTTGATGTGAATATTTACTCTCCTATTCAATTAAGAAAATCCATAACTGCCACCATATTTTAATGTTAATGTATTTTTACACAGCTCTCTGTTTACCTTATTTTCTCTTCTATAACATTAACACTTTTTTTTGTTAAAAATGTGTGAAAGATTAATTTGTAGAATGACGGGATATGTGGGTGTGTAGCACAGGCCAGATGGAAGGGGTGTAACATGACAGTTTTCTTCTGTGGCTTCGTTTTGTTTTTATTGTTGCAAGCGAGCAAAGTATAACTAAAATTATCATTTCTTCTCTGGGCAAAAAGAACTAAGTGGTAAGTTCCTCTTTTATTCCCCACAGCTCTCAGTGCTCCCATGCAGCTGCAACCCTGTTCAGAATAGCTGACAGGTTGATAAATATTTGTCTAAAAGTTCAGCTTATGTATTTGAAGACCACTGTGATTTAAAGAAGAGAATTTGTACTCAGGCTCCACAATTCCATATCTATAGAATATATCTGAGTTCAGAATTATTCATAAACAAGAGCAATTTTGTGAGACTTATTAGTCTTCTCTTGGCTGGTAAGCGTGAAAACAGGCACGCTTAATATTGAAAAAAGAAAGAAAAAGGAAAAAAATCTATCCAAGACAAAGCCTTTTTAATCTATAAAGCTATCCATTCAAGAAAGCTTTTTAATTGTTGAAAGAGGGCTGTTCCAAGGCCAAATTCTAATTTACACATAAGTATTGTAGGAGTTTGGTATAGTAAATGTCCTTATTGAAGAATAAGGCAATTAGCACAGTAACTTGCTGTCATCTGGCACGTAAAGGCATTCCAAGAAAAAGTTAAGTGTTGAGGAAAGGAGAGAAATTCAGGACAGCATGTGGGAGAGGAATATGGAGGCTCCTTTTTATGCCACTCAGGAGAAAAGGAGGGGAGAGAAAACCCACTGCAGACTTAATCTGTTCCCTTACCTCATCACGAATTGACCCAAGTTTCTTCCCTTCTTTTAAGGCAAGGGGGGAAAAATGCAACCAGACCTAAGGTCTTTCTTAGAGGCTAAAATCCTGAAACCACGATACCATAAGCAATGGCTGTGTGGTTTGCATCCTCAAATGCTTATTCTGCTCTGTGAATTTGCCCGTGAACACACGTGTGCTTCATGAGCTTTGCTAATACTTCTGTGTCAGTGCTACCTACTCCCTCATATATGGGAAATCATCCTATTAAAATGGTCACTCTTTTTTTCCCCCACACTATATCCACACAAATCTCTTGGCTCTGCTTTAACGTCTTGCAAGTACACCTGATGCAACACTTGTGATCTTTAAACAGGCACCCAGCACTTTCTTCTGTCTACAGACACACCCTCCACCAAAAATGCCATTATGCTTGCACATCAGGAGACCTTTTTGCTCGTCATTTCAACCACTTTTGGTGTGGGTGCAGTTATATGTGTACCAGCCTATTTTCCTCCAGTTCTCTTGACTTGACAAAAAGGAAGGTTTGCTCAGGTTTCAGACAAACGAGTTGTTTTGGTTTAACAATCATCACAGGTTTCAGTCCAGAGCAGAAATTTCTGAGAAGTCAAAAGTAGTGGAAATGGAATATTATAGTTCAAATAATTTAGCAGTAACTTAATTTGATTTTCTACTGTTTGAGTAATAAAATAGAGCTGTATTCTATCCTCCCAACCCTCTTACTGCAGATGGAGGATTACTCCATTTTGAGTGTTTTGTCCACACTAAGTTGCTGGGTCTTTGTTGGGTGATTTTGTAAGTAAAAATAACAGGGGGTTTGCCAATTTTTCTATGAAAATACTGCTTTCTGTTAGTGTCATATCACTAGTCTGGGGCTTGCTGAATCAAGAATCCCATTTCTTTTTTCTCTTACTCATATATTTTTTCAAACAGTAGCAGCTTTGTGCCCTAAATTTAATTGATTTAATTGATAGCACTTTTCTACTTTTCTCTTTAGTATTTCCTCCAAAATTAGGCTGTGAGCAGTTGTAGCTTCTTCTCTGGTTTATCAGCTCTTTGCTGTTTAGCCTCAGTTATGTACATAGAATTACAGCAATTACTGCAGAGCCACCAGCAGTTTATCTGGTCTGTTCTGGTCTTGGTGTCACCGGGATATTTTGCTCCTATGTCACAATATGAAGTCATATCTAACGTTGAGGAAGTGATGCAACTACAAGAAACGAGTGCACTCAGGCAAATGTGAGGGAAGACTGTGGTTGTTATTATTGCACATCACCTTTTTACACAACACCAGCTCAAAACTGGGTTTGTGGATGTGCAGAGGCTTTTGGGTGCTGTTTTTGCAGCTCCTCCCCAGAAGTGCAAGGGCATCTAGTGCTATAGTCACCACACCTCCGCCAGGTAGGCAAGATTCACCCCAATGAGGCTTTTATGGCTGCTCATGCCAGCCCTGTGTCTTGTGAGCCCAGTCCATTCACAGGTAGGTTTTGCTTTCTCATCCAGTCAGAAACAATCATCACAGAATCGTAGAATGGCTTGGGTTGGAATGGGCCTTAAAGATCATTTGGTTCCAGTGATCCTGCCATGGGCAGGGACACCTTCCACTAAACGAGGTTCCTTAGAGCCCCATCCAACCTGGCCTTGAAGACTTCCACTGAGGATGGAAGAGGTGAGCTTAGTGAGTGTTAACAGAGAGGGGCAAGTGAAGCCTCAGCTGGAGATAGGGAGAAAACCAGAAAATGAGAAGAGGTGCCAGCTCACTGCACCTGCGCTTCCACAACAAAGACCCCTTGCTGCTTTGGGTGTCTGTCAGGAGCTGGTCAGTGTTACTTAAGTCCACACTGCAATGAGCAGTAGCAAGAATAACTATCAGAAAGCAACGGCTGCCTGTTTCCAGAAGGCTTTGTGCATCCTGGCTCTGAAGGAGGTGCTGGAGCTGCTTCCTCTATGCCCACTGGCTTCCACCCACTCCTGAGGATACAGCAGGTGTTGGATGAGGAGATAACCAAGCAGGAACAAACCACATCAGCAGGCAGGAAGGTATGTTTGCCTGGGGAGACCTTTTGCAATTAAAACTAGGTAAAACAAGCAAAACCCATAACAAACAAGAGCTTCCTAAGCCCAGGGGGTTTGACATTGTCCCTGTGTCCAGGCAGGGAGCCAAGCTCCCCCACAGATATGCTTCCCATATCTTCCCTGTTGCTTTCACTTCACCGGCCCTCTCCATACCTTTGAGGAAGAAGGAAAGCTGGAGTTGACTCCCTGTTTAACAAAGCCATCTTATGCCGTGCAAAGCAGTACATGCTCTGCAGGTACATCTTATTCTTTCACTTGGCTGTTTTGGCATAATAATTCTTTTCCCCTTCAATCGCACTCACTTTTTTTAGGGTACTATAGCTTGGTTCCTGTTTAAAGGGAATTGAAACCTAGGTGGTGGGCCACAGGTTTAAAAACTAGCCCTGTCAACACTATTTATGTCAGTCACTGACTGCATAATTGTCTGTCTTCATATGGATAAGTAGGTTCTAGTTACTGACTGCTAATATTAACAAAAGGGATCTTCTTTTTCCTTCTTAAAAATTCCCAAGAAAACCCACAGTTTCATTGTTAAAATCTCACTGCTGGGTTGGGGTTTTTTTTTGAGTTTTTGTTGGTTTTTTTTTTAAGGTAAAGAGAAGAACCTGAAGTGAGAAATCTGTTTTCAAAGCTGTTAAGACAGTCACAGTGAGGCTTTGAGGATGAACAGGTACAGGTTCAGGTACAGGTGGGATTCAGAAGAAAAAATATGCATTTCATCGCTGTAAAAATATAAACAAACTCTGCCAAAAATCAAAGTACTGGGGGAAAGCAAGCAGACTATCAAGCTGCATAACCTTATCCACTGCCATCTTCATACCTGATGCACAGGATTTAAATCAGTACTGAAAATATTGGTTACGCGGCGCATTTTCAGAAACTAATTCATTTGGTGGGGGGATTTTTCCTCCTTTTTATCTTGTATGTTTACCACAGCTGCCACAGAGCTGTCTGTCCTTGCTCCACAGACGCAGCTGAGGATGCAGAGGGATGGTTGAATGCTAGGCTGTTCTAAGTCCTGGGAGTCCTGGAAGTGGGCATATGCCTGATCAACTCACAGTGTCACCAGGGCCATCCTCAGGAGATGGGGCCAGTTGCAGCCCCTGAGTACAGCAGTGCCCAGCAGCCCAAACTGGAGACACCTCAGGAAATTTACCATTTTCTCTCTTTGCTTACTGTCCTCAGTCTCTGGCACTGTTCTGGACTTAGGCACCTGGCTCCAGGGCAGGTGGGGACATCCTCCAGGTCTCCTGCATGACCAGACGGTTCATGTCCATCAAGGCAGGTCTTAGCAAGAGGCTGTACTGTGGCCCAGAGCAAGGACAAAATGCTTGATTTTAGTACTTCATGCTGATTGGTGTGGTTGCTTTTCATTATTAGACTGTATTTTCTTGCTAACAAAAATGATTTTCAGCCTTTTTTTCACTGGTTGGTCTTATTTTGTCTCTAGTTATCATAAAATGCTAGAAGGACCATGATGCAAAGGTTTCATGTGTGTCAGTCCCTACTAGCAGCCAGCCTTACAAGAATTCACCCACTTTCTCCAAGCGCAAAAGTCAAATTGACCAATTTTAGCAAGAGGCTAAAAAAACATTGTGCATATCTCTAAGAAACATTCCTTGCCCCAACCAAATGAACAAATACTTCTCAAGGCTGAGCAATAGCATCGTGCTTTCAAGATATTCTCTGCCAAGGATTTTGTTCTCTTGATGATGGACAAAGACCCCTGGGAACTGGCAACAGCCAGAGCTTTCCCGCTTCACTGAGAACATGGGGCTACTAATAATTTCAGGGAAAGGAATGAACAAAGAGACTCCACTGAAATCAGCTCTAAGGAAATACAGAATTTCTCTCTGTTCCTTTATTTAAAAAACATTAGATGATGGGACATTGCTGTTTCTTTATGCAAGACCTTACTCAGCCAGGGTGGGTGACTGCACCCTCACCCTGCCGCCTGCCAACCCTCACTGAGGTGGGAGCCAGGAAGCGAGATCTAGCCCATCCACCTCACTTCTGGAGAAACAATGATTCCTGTCTTGCTGGGCAGAGGTCATGTGGAGTGTGATAATTTGTTGATATGCTACATAAAAGTTGACACTCTCAGACAGCATCCTCTGTGTTCGGACTGGGTTTAGTAGGAATGGCGAGATGAGCTGCAAGGAAATGACCTGGAAGGTACTCTACTTCAACTGTGCAAAGAGGAAGGGCATGCTGGAAAGCATTAAATCTACATTACCTGCCACCAGCTCACTGGCAAACCTGGGTGTTCTTCAGTGGCATGGGTGTTTCCCTACAGGAACCTCAAGGTGAAAGATCCAGTCATGTAAGTCATGGGACTAGGACTCGGGATGTGGTCTAGACTGTGCCCTCAGCAGACACCCTGTGGCATCCCCTACCTCAGTACAGGAAGCTTGAGCTACCAGTGCTGTGCTCTGCAGAGCTGCTTGGGAGGTTCTCAGATCAGACGGCAATGAGCTCCACAGAAAAGCTTATAAATATATTAAATTTATGAACATTTACTGTACGCTGCACACTGAAATCTGCCAACACTAATCCAAAAGAATTACACATTTTAGACCTGAACATAACATACTGTATGCAGTAACTCACATCAGAGCAACCCATATGCTACTGTTAATGTGCCAACTGACACATGTTAAGCCACAAACATAAGAAAGGATTGGATTTCAACTGCATTTTTTGTATTTCAGTTATTCCTCGGGTCTATTATTTTTATTCACCATTATCTTCTCTCCTCTCTCCAGACAGACTGCTCTCCCTAATACATCTTCTACTGCCCTACCAGATTTCCTGCTAGGTAGAGACTGCCCTGGAGACAAAGGGACTAACATAAGCACATAGGCCAGGAAGCACAGAAATAGCACCCCCCCGCAATAATCTAGGTCACTTAATAGCCTACTTTCAGGGTTCTCAGTGAACCCTGTACCCACTCCTGCTAGGCAAAGAGAAACCCTGAGAAGAAGTGGGTGGATGAGTAGACAGCCAGCCATCCCAAGTGTCAGATCTGACTCCTCGGGAGAGATGTGTCGAGGATGCTCTGACAGAATGTGTCTGAGCTGGAGGCAAATGTTTCTGTATTACATTCATGACACAAGAGTTCTGCCACCTTGCAATATGTGCGCGCTGTTGCTGCTTGGTGGTAATAGCTGGATTTTTCTGGAGAAAAGCACCCCAATACCATTACAATAATTAGGTCTCAAGATTTCTTGAGCTAGGATAATCCCCCAGAAATCAGTAAGTTTTACGTAAGGCAAGTCAGGGGCAACGGCAGGAGGCTTGGAGCATGAATGTGCCCCATGTAGCAGGGAAGAATCTGCTTCTCACCTTTCAGGTTTGTCAAGGTGTGATACCAGCAATCAGAACACATGACAAAGGGCCAAACTGCCACCAGCTTCAGTTCTCCTCCCCAGTGAGCCAAACCCATAGATTTGCATGGGGTTAGTACCAAAAACCGTGTGAAGGATGCAATTTCATTATGTAAGCAGGAGGGTTTAAAATAGGAAAACCAAAAAGAAGACAAGAGCACATGTCATCATGCAGATTTAAACCACAAACTTTCAGTTACCTTATCAGATAAATGCTACTTAGGGAAGCAACTAATGTATTTTATGTAGGGCAGCTACTGAAGAGGATCTGACAGAGAATT
This sequence comes from Platysteira castanea, assembly GCA_013397175.1. Taxonomy (NCBI): domain Eukaryota; kingdom Metazoa; phylum Chordata; class Aves; order Passeriformes; genus Platysteira; species Platysteira castanea. The sequence goes on from VYXC01009026.1 coordinate 1,147,620, forward strand.
AAGTGATAGATTCCGCAAGTATTTGGCAATGCATCAATAACGTACTGGAGAACTCAGACTCCGGAGCCTCTTCTTGATTAAAGGAAAGCAGCTGCTGGAGTCTCAGAACTTGAAAAAGTGGCTAAATGTGACATGTGAGAAACCAGAATTTATCTCCCTGCTAGAGCTGACCTAGTGTGAATTGTGAAATGAAGGAAAGAATAGCTGGCTTGTGTTTAAGGTAGGAGGTGAGACCACACAGTAAAAATGTCTTCCAGTGCATGGGTAGAGAGAGACCGTGATGCACATAATCCCAGCCTTTGCATCAACATATTCCTATGCATTATTTGGATCCTCTTTCTTTCCCTGTCCTTTCGGCCTGTGTGGGAAATGCAGTGTAACTCACAGCGGCATGTGCTGCGAAAGCTAATAATACCCTGGAGATGATGGAAATAGCATCCTTGAGGTAAGAGCTTGCACTTTAATTTCAGCACAGAGAAATCTTATGGGATTCCCTTATTCAGAGTTATATACCTCACTCTTTTCTAGAAACTTCAAAGTCTTTTATGTTAAAGAACCCTTTCATCATGTCCTCAGACTGGCTTAATTAAATTTAGGAGACTACTGCATTTTTATAAAATAAGCAGAAAAGTGCCTGGCATTTAAACATAGCCCTATATGTAATTTTATTTTTAATACCACTCCAGCTTCTTTTATTTCAAAAATACATGTAAGATTTAGATGTGAGTGATTGCAGAGCCTAAACTCAAAGAGATTAGGCATGTTGATAGCTGTGCTCATGAAAGTCTGCAGGATCCAGGCATTTAAGTCAGTTCCAAATATAAGACAGAAGGCTATCCATTAATACTAACTTAAATTTGATAAAAATAGCTCCCCAAAATCTCCTTCTAATCAGTAAAGAGGGAGGTACTCCGCTTAAGTCTCTTCATTAGACCTGTGGTCCACAGCCCTGCCCAACCTAGGGTCCAGGACAGGACATCCTATCTTGCCATTTCCAGAAGGGAAGCAAAGCAGAGAATAGCTGCTGAGCAACATAGATCTCGCAGAAGTATTTGGAATAGGCTAACATGGAACCTCTCCACAGTGTGTTCAAAACAATGCCTGGTTTTTATGGCTAAAGTATGTGTCTGAGGAGATGAGACAGGCGTCACCACACACAGTAAATATTTGAAATTCAGTAGTGCAAGTTCAGTGGTTGACAGAGGGTGTGATGGACATGAGAGCAGCCATGCTGTGTCAGATCAAGTGTTCATCTCAATAAATATTCTGCACTGAGCAGTGACCAAAATTTGTTGTGGGAAGACTATAAGAACAAGAGAAGCAGGTAGTGAAACATCCCCCTGTAACAGTCACCCAGCCTCCAGCAGTTTGCAACTCAGTGATCTTCTGAGCCAAAGGTGGTATCTTGGAGTCCTCAGTGGATTTTTACCTCTGTGATTTTGTCCAGTTTCTTCTTAAGCCTGCATAAACTTTCAGCCTCCTGTGGCAGACCATCTCTAGATAAACAACATGCTATGTGTGAAGGTGGAGAATCTTTCATGTATTTTTGACCTGCCATGTAACAGTGTAGTCTTGTTTCAAAAGAGACAATAAACAATCCATCCATATTCACCCTGTTTACACCATTCTTCTTTTTTTCTGACTCTTGTAATCTCCCCTTCTTTTCCAGGCAGGAGAGTCCTATTCTACTTTGTCATTCCTGATATGATGTGCATAAATCTACAAGCTAGATGAAAGTCTTTTTGTTCAAGAAATGCTAGAGTGGGTAGATGAACAGAAATGCTTAAGCACAAGTAGGAACACACAGGGAACCAGGAAAATTCTTAGGCATTGGCAGATGTGTTACTTGTAGCCCGTGGATCTCCCAGGGTAAGGCATAGCTCCTGCCTAAGTCCCTCACGGAATTCTCTTGGACTGCTGGCATCCCTCCAGTGTTTCCTGTAAAAGGTAAAACCCCCGTGTTGTTCACTCACCCTATTTTCCCATCAGAGCTGTAGAAAACCTGGTGAGAAGAGACATCCTTCATGGTCTAGTAGCTGTAACGGGAGACCCTTGCTTCTCCTAAACCACGGCTTCTCCCTGGCATCTTCTGTATGGGACGTAGACTGGGAAATTTCTTGCAGATCACCCTGCCCCTCCAAAAGGCTTTAACTGATCAGTGAAGAACTCTTGCTTTTACAGAAAATTATGATTAAAGCAGTGAATGTGAGTATAGTGTCTTCGAGTTCAAAGATACGTGCTGGTCTTGTGGCACTGCTTCCACCTGCAAGGAAAGCTGGGGGAGACAGGCATAATGGGGCACTGCTGGCATGTCTGTTTGCTTGGTCAGTACCTTCAGTAAAGATATGGCTGGCTGGGAGGCAAGATCTTTATGACAGACTCACAGAACCACTGAGATTGGAAAAAGACCCTTAAGATCAATGAGACCAAATATTAACCCAGCACTGCCAGCTCCACTGCTAAACCATGGCCCTAAGTGCCACAGCTAAAAATCTTTTAAATACCTCCAGGGATGGTGATCCAACCACTTTTATGAGCAGCCCCTTCCAATGCATGGAAACCCTGGGTGACTCCTCCTGAAAGTGATTTTGGCTGGACAGTATCACATTCATTGCTTATGTGAGTGTCATCATGACACCTTGAACCCCATCCTGTCATACAGTTTTTTCAACTTGCATTAAAATTAGTAAAGAGGGCAGCACAATGACTGAATTTAAAAAGTGGCTTTAAAGCTTAATGCTGCCTCATCACACTTGGGGCCATTACAGGTGGAGTGTGGACCAACATACTGAAGTGCTAGAGTTGCCTTAAAAATAGATTGCATTCCTAGTGACCTTTCACCTCCATGTGTTATCTGGAACTGAAGTTGAGTAAGTGAGTCAGAGATTTCATTTCCATGGTTTGAAGCAGTAGAACTGAGATGTCCGCTCTTGTCCTCCCCTGATTCAAGTACGAATGCAGTCTTTGCAAAGCACTGCTTTCATTTAGCTATACCCAGTTGGTACTTGTTGCCAAATAGAATGTGGATGTGCCTCAGAGAAGATCACTCTTGACTAATGAAATGGCAATTAGTTTATGCAACTTATTAGCATTAGTATTTATTTTACTTTACAATATTACCTAAAAGCATCTCCGAGATATTTAAACTGCAGCATTATCTGTTCAATGCTGTCTTTTAAATAAATAGTCCTACTAAATGTAAAAAGCTGGCATTTGTACTGCATGCACCTATGTTATCATCGTCGCAAAGCAGATGCAGAATGTAAGGCGACTTGAACAATCAGCACTGTAATTTGCACAGTAACATTGTTTTAGATCTAATTAGTGCTTATGCAGATCCCTTACAAAAATGTGAAAACCGCACCAGGATGTAATTGTTAATGAATTTAGTGCAAAGCACATCTGCATAAATTCCATTTCAGCAAGAAAAAAACCCAACCTCTAAGTTCAACTGCTATTTGCTCAAGAGCCAAAACACTGTGAATTGTGCCCACTATGTTTTAGCCTTGCTCTGCTGGCTTTGATATTTCAAATAAATACTACGAAGTTAAAGCCTCCAGCTGCAGACCAACCCATCTGTAGATGTTTGTTATATTTGGCAGTATTCAAAGATGATTTGCCTTCCTGCTGAAAAATAAAATAAAAAAAGAGGTTCTCTCAGCAAAAAACCAAAATTGAAATACTTATCAGCCAAAATCTAAAGTTTAAAAATATTCTGTGTGGGTCAAGTGACAGAACTTTTGGAACAGCAGGCATGCATGTATACTGTGCCTATAGTTTGAACTCTGTACCTTGCTCCATGTTTATGCATAAGTCCATCAACTGAACCTTCTCTCTGAACTGCAGAACATATCCATGGCTAACAAGGAGTGCCCCTAATGGTTGGAGGTATGATCTTAAACTTCATGCAACAGCTACCTTAGAAACCTCTCATCTGCCCTTCAGGAACAGCATCAAGATCTATTCCACCACCTTTGTTTCTTCAGAGATGCTTACTGGGGTTTGAGCAGGGCTCTGGAGTTGGTCTTCCAACAAAGACCTGGGCTCATGAGTTTTTTGTACCAGCATCAGAAATCTCACTCAAGAGTTTGAAGTTTGTCAGGAGTGAGTTTCAAGTTGAGTTTCAAGATGAGAATATTTTTTGCTGAGTCTTGGCTTTATGTGTGGCCTTTATATGCAAATATAACTCAAGGTGGACCTCAGAAGCACCAAGCCTTCAGTGAACTCACATATGGGCTTCTTTACGGAAGCCTTAGATACATGGTTTTCCTTCCCAAATAGAGGAAGGATGATTTTTACAAGACCACAATTTGTTCTGAAAGGCGTTAGCCCATAATGAGGTTAGGGGGACATCAGAGCAGGAGTCAGGAACACCCAAAACAACAACCCTGCCTGTCTTTCTACCCTGGTCTACCAAAAAAATATCTTCTCACAAGCTCAGGTCACTCAGAACAAGTGAGTGACCCAAAATCAGAAGTTACAGTGTGTGATATTGGAGAGGTCTCACACACCAGCGCATTGATACCTATAGACACAGACACACACTTGAAAAAGATGATCACTCTTGTTCTTTTTTTTTTTTTTTAATTTATGGCAATTTTTACCCCAAAAATGACACTCACAGTTAGGCTCAGACCCTTTCCCCTTTGTTATCATTATCTGAAACACTTTTCATCTCAGTACTTTTTTTAAAAGAAGTATTATTTTAGTTATGCATCCACAAAGTTTGGCTGTGCCTTTTGTCTAAGAAATCAGAATGGGTTTGTGAAAGACGTGACAGAGCAATTCAGAGACCTGTCTCTTACTTCAGGCCCTGTCAGAAACTTCCTATAGGTGATTAAATCAGGCAACCAGTTTAACCTTCCACACTTAATTCTCCATTTCTGAATAGGAGAAATGATAGAACCAGTTATGTCATTGAGGCATTCATGATGAACAACTATGTTAAAAGATGCTGAGTCATTCAGATATCATCTGATGCACCTACAATAAAAATCTTAATGTAATCGAGATTCTTACATTAAAACGCATCGCTTCTCAAGTTAAGAAATGAATCTAGTGAAAACCTTCATGAGATTGCTATCCATAAATTTGTTAAAAGGAGATTAGTAAGATACACCCTGGCCAGCAGGCTTCAGGTTTCCTTTGGCCAGCAAGAACACGCGCTCAATGCCTGAGGCCCACAGCCCTTTAAATGTCAGATGATCCCATGCCAGAGACAGCTGCTGTGTCAGCCCATAGAGCCCGAACCAGTGCTCCCAAACTGCTGGCAGTGGGTGTTTGTGCTCCAGCCTTGACAGCCCGAGGGAGTAACAGGAGAGGAGCAGGAGGGGACCATAGCAGACCTACACATAATGGAATTAGAGGGGGACACTTGCAGACAGTGAGACCCCAACAGCACAGTGGCTTGGTTGCATTTCTCCATAAAGGTATGCACCACTTCAAAAAGAAAACTCCTGTCTGAGCTCTGCACAAAGAACTCAGAGAGATCTCCTGGTGTATGTTTTTCAATTTGAACCAACAAACAACCATTTAAACCACACTTTTCATCTGCCCCTCTTTTTCCCTATTGTCTAGTAAAACTCAACATTCCTGTGACTGAAATATCCCTTTCTATCAAAAAGTTACTACTGAGGTTTTCAAAATTACAAGTTAGGTAGCACTGGTTTGTTTTGGGCTTCTTTTTGACATGATATTCACAAATGTGGAGGACTTAGGGGACTGAGGGAAAGAGAAAGACTGGTAGACAGTAGAGCATGATTGATGGCAGAAGTGGAGATGAGGATGTTGAACAGAAGGAGGTGAGAGGGAGGTGTGGAGGACAGAGAGAAGTAGGTGTCATTAAAAGGAAATGAGGAGACAAAGAACAGAGTAGACGCGTGTGAACTGCACGGTAAGCTTCCTTTCCAAGAGCTCAAATCTCAGCAGTTATTTTAGTTTTCTGTTTTGTGAGGAAAACTGACATTACAAAAAGATGAGGGGACAGAAATTCATGGAATGCAGCTGCTTTGTACCCACTTATGTTGGCAGTGAGTTTGGGGCATTAGGAAACAATTTCCATTCAGAAGGTGGAAAGATAAATGTTGTAGGCACCCAATATAAACTTTATCTCATGGCTGACAAAATTAATATTTTCTGATTTTTTAAATAGATCTTCAAGTACTTCACAGTTTTCAGCATCCAAAGCCTTTTTTTACATGCTGAGAAATGAGAAGGCACATGAGCTAGCTGGAGTAATGGCAGTCAGCAATAGAATCAGCTCCTCCTGACCTGCTTCCCCATCACTGGCCTGACCCTTGAACATGCCTCCAGAAAGAGATTTTCCCACTTAAGTGCCAATTAATGCTTCTATCTTTTGTTTGTTGGTTGGTTGGTTGTTTTCAGGGGTTTTTTAATTGACTTTGGATTTTTTTTTTTTTTGGCTTATGTTTCAGGCATTTCTCTGTCATCTTCATCTGTTGCTGGAGATGATCATGTGTATCTGCTTATTTTGAGAACTAGTCCTCCAAGCAGTTTCTCATGGAACTTGAGCAGCCATGGGAATTGCAGATTGCTGTTGGCCTGGACCTAGGAGAAGCCAAAATGGGAATCCTGAGTAATCCCAGGAAAGGGAAAGTGTCGCCTTCATCAGCACATTGGCTGAAACCTGGCATATGGGCGGGACAAGCAGACATTTTCTTCCTTGCTCTGTGAACCCTTTTCATGTAAACAGTGCAGAATAGAAAATTCAGTTGTTCCCTTTTCCTACAGGTTAGCGTGGATAATAAAGACACTTCACTCTTTGCTTTCAGATATTTTTCTAAACTATTTTGATTCTTGAAACATTTATACTAACAAAGAAATTCCACTGCCTCCTCGTCTCCCTCCCTCCCACCCCCACCCCAATAACTTGCTCTGTCTTGTAACTCTGACTTGATTTTTGGCATATATTTGCATACATTAGAAACGGAGAGAGGATTAAAGTTTAAGAGGAAATTGTGGCTAGTGTGAAAGGGGAACAAAAGGACATCTGTGAAGTAGCCCACAACTGGCAAGGAAAGCTATTCCACCTCCAGCACCAGCTGCAGGGGAAGTGGTGCCCACTGCCCCAACAAGACTTTCTTTGTTTTACTGGAAAAACTGGGAGTGGTGGCTTTTAAAGCGACACAATTTGAGGTGAGGAGCTCCCCTTTTTCCTGCTCTATTTTGATATTGTATGGCAACAGATGTTTTCTAAGCAAATAATTTCTCCCAAGATTACCGTAAAAAAATCTTCCAAATCCAGAGGGAGGACAGATTTATGGTGCTGGGTCTCTCTGCACCCACAGGCAGCCGTGCAGGAGTTGCTGCTGTAAATTTCTCCAGGGCTCACTAGCCGTCCTAAACCTGCCACTTCCTCCCAAGGCAGAGGAGGACATTTTCCGGCTCTGCTTGGTCCCGCAGCAGCAGAAGGAGCTGGAGACTGTGTGGAGGATGTGGCAGATGGGGGAAGGTGATGCGGGACAGGAAGCAAGCTGGAGCTGAAGGGAAAGCTTGAGAGTGAAAGAAGAGGAGGACAAAAAGATACAAACAGGAAGAAGAAATGTATGCAAAGCTGGCTTTCAGTGAGGTAAGAAGGAATTGAGCTTGCTCTGAAGAGGAAAGTTGGAGAGGAAAAAGATGGGGAAACACAGGAATGTGAACCTTATCCCACCCAGTTGAGGGAGACACTTTTCAATTCTGAAATGGTGTAAGCATTCTGGATGCATTATGAATATCCTGTTAATACTCAACGAAAACAATACTCCAAAACCTTTCTTACCTTCTGCTTGCAGATCCTCTGCAAGGTGTAATGTGTTCATCCTCTTGCTGGGGACTCTAAAGACAGCAGTGTTTGGAGGCAGACTGATCAAACCTCTCTCCTGACATTTGCTTCTCTTGAGAGTTTAAAGTGCTGCAGCCAGCCCTCCATCAATATTCCCTGAAAATATGGTTTTGTGCCATGAATCTGCAAGGTATGAGATCTGAAGCTCATGTGTTTCCTTCCCAGGTGCATGAATTTGGACTGCTTGGCTCCATTCCCCCCTCTGCCTCAGCCACTTTGCTGTTCTGTTCTCCCCTGGCTACATTCCTGCTTGGAGGCCGCTGAAGACTGTGAGGTCAAAATGAGTCCTGGGGTTTTTCCCCATGTGAGATTAATGTTCACATAGCGGTGACAGCCTCCCTATGTGTGCCCAGCCCACGCATTTTGTATGCTGCGATGAGTGTCTTCCAGACAGACTCATCCACACTACTTTTATCAGGCTGGCAAAGTCCTCCCAGCCTTCCACCATCATTAGGCTTTAATTAAAAAATAAAAGTGGCTCACGCCACCAGCTTTAAATGACTTTCATGGAAAAACCGATCAGCCAACCCCCCAAAAAACCTGCAGGGGCTTTTTTTGGACGATATGCAACTAGAAGTCTTTGGAAATTCTCATGTGTGATTTGATTTTATGTAAATCGTTCGGTAACCGCCAGGTCCCTTCTTTCCTTGTGTGCACTTGAAAGAGGAGAAGAGGAGGAGATCTAAGCTTATAGTATGCCCAGGAGTGGCAGAGCTGAATTTTTTCAAAGGTTTGGGTTTGTTTGTTACTTAGTTTTTCAATTTGTTCCATTTAAAGACGGTGGGATTTCTAAATAAAAATGCGAATTATGGTTGGAAGTACTGACTAATACGAGCACTAAGTGCTCAGCTCAAGGTCATGTAGCTTTTACGTGACATGGGGTAAGGAGACATGGGGAAAGCTTGGAAAAAATACTACTTTTGCACATGATTTTGAAGGGAAATTATTTTAATTCTTGAAATTGTAAGCTAATTTTTGCAGTGGTTGGCAACCTGTCTTTAAGCAGATACACTTCTAGTTGGGAAAGTCCCGATTCCTAATCTGTGAGGGGAGCATTAAGTGCTGGGTGCCACGGAGAGGTTTACATATCTCCCTATCATTGTCCTCATAAGCTGCTACATGGAATCTTCTGATGAAACCTGACTACTAAATGGATATAAAAAACTCTTCTATTCACCCATACTGGTAAAGCATACCTGATCAGATTAAAAAAAGAGGCGATCATATTGTTAGTAGTCTGAAAAATAGCCTAGAATATGAAAGAAGAGATCATCTTTTTCCCTGCCTCTCACTAGATGAAATAAGCTGACTTTCTATTTTGGCCTCTTTTGGCTCCCATGTCTTTGTGGATACCACCAATCAGGCAGACCAAATCTCCTTGCTTCTCCCTGTGTTGGCTTCCAGTCACTGTGGAACAAGCTGTGTATAGTTCACAGTCAGAACTGGGCATCACATGTGGAGTTTGAGGGTTAGTGGTGGTATGGCTGGTGCACAAAAGGCAAAACCACCTGGGTTCGTGAAAGCTGTTGCTCTTCAGAACTTGATCCTACAAAACCCAGGAAAAAATACGTTCATTGCTAAAATGGTAGCACAACTATATCAGCAAAAGAAAGAGAACTCAAGTACAAGAGGGTGCCATTTTTTCCTAGCAGTTTCAAGGCAAAGCTATCCTAAAAGGTGGTGTGGAGAGCAGCCAAATAGTGCTGAACCGAGGGACTCATTCTGAGGTTCAGAGTGCAGAGACACTTAGCATGAGAGAAGGTTCATTTCAGATTGACTGGACCTTACTCATGAAAGAACCGAGTGATTCATAACGGAATGGAATAGAATAGAATAGAATAGAATAGAATAGAATAGAATAGAATATTTCAGTTGGAAATGATCTACAACAATCATCCAGTCCAACTCCCTGACCAATTCAGGGCAAGTGAACTAGTTGTTGATATATTTTTAATATATTTATTTTTTCGGTCACACACTTATGTAGCTGTTAAATATTAGCACATTTTCTTCATCCTGGCACAAAGATTTTGCTTTTATGCTTACTCTCTGATTGAAAAAGGAGATAATAATCAAAATGAAAGTATACATTTCAAAGAATTGAAAATATTGTAACTTTTAATCTATTTATACAAGAATGAGCTCTACTGTAAGCACATTTCCATGCGGCTGTTCACTGTTCCAGCACTATTCTGTGACCTTTTTTGAAAGTACACAATCTAGTGCTGATTCAGGACAACATTTCGTGCCATGTCAGCCCATCATTGGCAGGAGAAAGAAAAGAAAGGATCCAACCCAGATGTTTCTCAGAATGTTCTGATAAACTCAAGATTTTAATAGCATTTGCTACAATAGAAAAATAATTAAAAGAGGGGGAGAAAAAGGCGAGTGGGAATACTGGGCAGTCATGCAGAGGTGATCACTAAATGTCCTTTATGTACCCAATTTGTTCTTGATACTTAAGGACACTGTGGTGCTTGTACATGAACTGGAGCCACTTGTCACTAGAAAGGCTGCCAGGATTAAATCAGTAAGAAATTGTTTATTCAGCCTGTTCAAACAAAAAATGAATTGTTTTGATGAATGAGATTTTTTTTAATGAATTAGCGCATGTCATGCCATTAGTTTTTAAATGTAAAGCACTGAGGCGGGTTTTCTTCCTTTCATTCTGACATAACTGCCCTAAAATAACTGAAGTACCAGGGCTCCAACAGCAGCACATTACATTATGTATTGCAAAGGACATAGTTGCCACTGTAGGTAGACAAACACCACTTAAAAAATCCCAACCAAACAACAAAAGCGGAGAAAAATCCCCCACCCCCTTCATACATGGCATATATTCTGTAGTAGCTTTGATAAAATCGTCTCCATTTTCTACAAAAAAAAACCCATTCAGTATTTCAGTTAAATGTACTTTCAGTAACGATGAACATTTCTAAGTCCCTCTAGTAGGATTATTACCTTTGGGCAAAACTCTTCCGCTTCTTTTGAGAGAGGTCTTAATAATGATGATAATTTGCATGTATTGAACTAAGCCCTAACCTTCCCTACTGTTTTCAGAAGGGAACAAACCTTCCCTTTCTGGAAAGCTGTGTGCCTCATCTGAAGTTGAGCTTGCCAAAGTGGGGAGATGACAGCCGCACATTCACTTTGCAAAGGGTCAGAATATCACCAGTCCTTGATGGTTGCTTCCAATATCCATGAGGGGTAAGTTAAACTGCACTTTTTGTGTGAAAAAGCCCCAACTGAACCAAGCAACTCAAAATCATTCACCTTGTCTATGTGAGTACAATATTTCAGCTTCAGTTATTATTATTAAGAATGAGATGACTCATAATTATTACATTGATACATTTCCCCGTTAGAACTTCCATGTCATTGGCATTAGCTAGTTTACACACTGCTCACATTCAGGAATGTAAGGGTTCACCTTGGAAGAAATGTGTGGCATCAGCCAAGATGAGGTCATGCCCATCGAAACTGTGACATTGTACCCATTCTGGCTGGAAGGGGCATGCTGTCTGGATAAGCCCTCGGTTATAATTAGCAAATTAAACTTGCTCCATGCTCAAGGCAGAGAATCTGGCATGGGAAAGCTCCAAAAGCTTTTTCAACCCATTCCAAATTGGCCACTGTGGTAACATCATTAAGACAATAGGGGTGTTATATTTGGAAATGTTGTTAAAAATAGGTTACCTTATTTAAGGAGCATTTCCTCCCCTGGTAACTTTTGGAGATACCTCTGGCTGAAAGAAGGGAGAGTGAAGAGACAAGTCACTGATACACTTGGAAAACAAGTAGCCAAAATCTAAATTATTGTCCAGAAACCATACCACCAAGTCCATTTTATTTTAAAGTCTTTCTTGACCCCCTTGCTTTTAAGAATAAACATGAAAGAAATAAAATATATATTAGAAATAACAGAAAAGTCTATACTGGTTGTCTCTTCTGCTGTGTTGATTCCTTTCTGTTGAAGCTATCATTTGATGAAGCAGAACATTTACAACCTGCTTTGATCAAATGCCACAACATGCAGGAGTGCTTCCAGAGTACCCAACTTCCTCATCTGATTCCCTGAAGTAACATGCCCTTCCATAACTGGTAGTTGTTCCTGGCAAGGCCTTCCTGCATATTAGTGCTCAGTAGGCTTGTTAATTAAGACAGCAAACTGAAGCTCCACATTTTAGCCATATTTAGAAAATCTCAGGAAATTTTGCATAATCTCCACACCTTGATAGATTTGTCCCTGTTAGCATTTGGATTACATTTCTTTGGTTAATCTTTTAAGGCAGTAATAATTAATATTGCCAGAGCTTTCACATGAGGACTTGGATTTACGTTACAGTCTTCACGTGTTTATTGCATCTTGTGCCTATAGATAGAGCAGATGGCCCAGTACTGGTGATTTGACTTTACTGGTGGTGGAATGAGCATGGAAAAGGTTTAGGAAATGTAAGCAACTAGGGGTCCAAATCAGTGACAATGCTGGTATAGAGTCTCCAAACAGCAGCCCTGAAAGATGAACAGTACTCTTGTAAAGCTGCCCTCGTGCCTTCTTAAAATGCTAAGGGCAAGAAAGCATTCTGACATAGGAATGAATAAATGGTAATTCTGGCCTCCTGGTGTGCTGGTTTCTGGTACCCTGAATCACTTGGAAAAAGAGCGTGGTCAGTAAATTGGTCTCAGTGGAGTTGTTCACGGAGGGAGCACTAACTGGAAGAGGGAGGGGATCTGAAGGTCGCTGTGCAAGCAATGTGGTTTTGCCACCTAGATTATGCAGGTTTAGCAGTTCTTAAACTGTCCCCACTCCATCCCCATCCCCATCC
>VYXC01009026.1:1160341-1203902 GCA_013397175.1 Platysteira castanea
CTAACTACTTGAAGTTGAATCTTGGGAGGTATTAAGGCTGCTCCCTAGCACCTTGGTGACAAACATTTCCTTTCCTTGCCTGCAGCTGATGCTACTTTTTGGCCCAATTTATGCTCCTAACCCCACTTTTTAAACAGAGAAATATCTGTGCTCTTACCACGGATACAGTTTGTCCATCCCTAGCAGAACTTCAGAGCCTTTAGTGAAACCTTTCTGAGCCTGATTTTCCTTATGCACAAAGGCCACATGTTGGCCCTGCTGGAGCCAAGCCCAGCATGATGACACACCGGGAAAAGCGATGCACCGTGGCAGAGGAGACACAGGGTACCTATGCAGCGACCCTCAGTGGAGGCTTCCCTGGCTATCCTTGAGCTCACAGCCACAGGACAAGCCTGAAAAGCAGCAATCAGGAGAAAGCAACAAGACCCTTTACAAAATAGTGTCCAGTTGTTCTATTTTCCATCACACAACAATTAACATTCTCGCCTTGATAGTGTTACGCTGATAATGAATACTCCATGTCATTCTTGTTTTTAATGACATTGCTCTCTTAAGTCTTTGGTAATGTACGTACACACACAAATATCTGTCTATTACAAGAGCTTCTACTAAGGTTCCCCATCAGCTAAAAAATGCTAAAGCCACCACCAATTGTACCAATGAATCAAAATGTACAATGGGATTTCTACAGAGTTTGGAGCACTCCTTCATAAGTGATGTGAAGGAGCAGCTGACAGCATTAGGGGCAGGGTAGGAGTAATTAAAAATAAACTTTTTGTGTGTCAAGGAAAGGTTGAAGAACCATGTGAGTCTAGAGAAAAATGAGTAACCACAGGAAATTTCAAGGATAAAAGAAAATAATCAAGCGAAGCTGTGGAGCAGATTGGATGGGGGAAAGAGGAAGAAGAGGGGTATAATGCTGCACTGTAATTTAGTTTTTCTTCCCAAGAGGAGCACATCTTGTATTCTCTGTGAGCTGAACTTCTTGAGTGTCATCTAAAAATGTAACCCTTTCTCCCACCCATTCCTTGTGTCAGAGAATCTGCCATTTAAACAGCCAAACTGAAATCTCTCCCCTAACAGTTCTGCTTCTGTTTGACCTTAAAAGTCTACATTATTCCAAGGGCAATCCCTGGAGGAGTATTTAAAACAGCAGCAGCTTGGGGCAGTCTCCAAAGAAGATAGAAGGAACCTCAGCATTCCCAACAAGCAGCGTCCTTGCCTCCTCACTGTTGTCCATTGTGGCCTTCTCTGGATTTCATGCTGTGAAAACTGGCTTTCATAACACTTCCTTACCTGTGTAACAAATATCAATGTACTTTTGCATAAACCAATCTCATACAGACTGACTTCTTCCACTTAGGTTTGTTCTACTTTGTTTGACCCCTGGATTTCAAGTCTTCCTACTGACCTTGGCTAGGATGATTTAACAATGACTGGTAGCATGCAGGGCTGACGTGGTACTGAGCAACAGCTCTGCTTTCACAACTTAATCCAAGTGGAGTGACTAAATAAAGTGAACCGCCTTACACCAGGGATGAGCCCCAGTTTGAGGTGACAGGGTTCAGCTCCTGGGAGCATTACCTCATTTCTTCCCATCTGTCCAACCAGGGACAGAATACCTAGTAATACCTAAAAAAAATAATATCTAAGTAATAAAACTCCGTGTAGACAGGGGCATCCCTACTGGCAGAAAAGGTTGGGGCAGGAGAAGATGCCCACTTCCCTGCTCCTCTTCTTTTCCATCAGTGTGTGCTGAAGCCAGTGAGATTCCTCCAGCTTTGAACCAGTATATCTAAGAACCAAATCTGGTTCTGCACTTGGCAGAAGCACAGATACAGAAACATGATGCTCAGCCAGATTTTCAAATAAAGATCTGCTAGATTAAAGGGCAGATATACAGTAGATGTTTTTCTTTCCTGGTAGCCTGGAGAGAACCACCCAGACTTCTAACTTGTGTACGTATACTTTCAATAGGGCAAAAATGTTGCTTTCATAAATTAATTTCACACACTTTACAGAGATAAAAATAATCACTGTGACATTTTGTTTGTCTTCCTTTTTTCCTGTATGTAAGCAGCCAACTCTCAATTACTTACAGCCCTAAATTCGTTCCGCTCAATTGTGAAAAGCCCCCGCAATATTCAACAGGAGGGGAAGAATTCTGATTTGTGGAAAGTCATCATGTTTGCAGAGAAAGCAAATTTCCTCCTCTCCCAATATGCTGTATATATCAGCCAAAACAAGACTCTTATACTGAGTGCCAACTGGTATGAATTCCAACCATTTAATGTATTATGTATTAATGTTATAAAAATATGCACCCCGATTTTTTATAACAAGAGAATTTGTTGTGGCAATATCTGACACCACTTCTGAACTGACGTAGATGTGACAGCCTAATAAAAACTTGCCTGCCAGCATGATGGCACTGGTTGTGGATACAGAATTGCCTTGACAATTCATGGGGTTCTTTAGGGGCTTTTCTTCGGTAACAACCATATCAGACTTGCTGAGCTTTTCTCTAGCTACTTACTACACTCTGAGCTCAACCAGGTCTAAAAAGGATTAAAGTTTGATTATGTTTCTTCTTATATATTAGAAGTAATAGAAACTAGTGCAGACACTAGTTTGGGGTTTTGTTGTTTTTTTTTTTTTCCTGATACCTGGCGTGTGACTGCTCTAGATACTTCAGCTGGTTCAGAGAAGACCCTTCCTTTTTTCTATGAAATCTCATTGACATTTTCCTCCATGAGGACAGATGTCTCACAGGAGACATCTTTTGTGGTTTCAGCATGTGATGAAGGAAAGCATTACATAAACTCAGTGAGGGCTCTGGAGATCCTGTGTGTGCATCTGTGGAATAGACACAGACTGCAAAGAAAATCTGGGATCAGCACACAGATTTTTGTCAGGTTTGCTGAATAGAGAGCCAGGGTACAGCAGTGGATGTGATCACCTGCAGAAGCTGGGAAGAAAGCTCCTGTGAAAGCAGGCGGGGATGATAGGAGAGCGCAAGTGTTATTTAACTCCCAGTGCCTCTTTGGTGCAATCCTTGTCTCCTGGTGTCTAAGTATATAAAAGCGTAGAAACTTTGGCTGATAAGGTATCTGAAGATATAAAATCATATGTTTATGTATGTTTGCATGCAAATTCAGTGAATACTGCCTTATGGTGGTGCAAATCAAGACTGCTGCCAAGGCAGTGGATGTAAGTATATGTCCTGCACCACAAGCAATTGACGCACCACAGGCATGACTGGGAGAATGGGACACTTGCATGATGAGTGCAGCCTTGTCCTTCCAGTATCATGAATTGAATCTCCAAGACTGGCACACACACTGACTAGTGGGTGGCTATGACAGAAGTAAACTAGATGGTTTATTTACATATTTACCAAAAGGTATGACAAAACCAAACCCTACAATCTCTGCTCATAGTGAAAGCTGGTAGGAATACCTCAGCTGGACAGGGAAAGTTTGCAGGGCCTCAGACTGCAGGGGCAAATTTTTCCATGGGTCCATTGGAAGGGTCACAAATGCCTTTTAAATTTCCCGGTCAGCAGCAACAGGAAGCCCTGACAGCAGCAAGGCATCCCCGAGGCCGGGGCGATGCGGGCGGCCAGCTGCTGGCAGGGATTAGGAGGATCTGCCCCTGCCAGGTGCGGGTGTCGTGCTCCTTAACCAAACATTTTTATGTGCTGATCGCCTCCCACGTAGGAGGCAGCTGTTCCTTCTCCTTCTTATCCAAATGCGTGCTTCCCTGTAACCTCTGGTTACTTAAGCTGCCAGCTTCTGGGTCATGGTCCTGTAAAGTAGATAGCTATCCCCTTGACTGGTCAATGTCATTGACTTCAAAGGGTAACTCTGCAAAAACTGATGTAAAACACATTTTTTGTTAGCTAGCTACTTTTTCTGGTTTTCCCCTTTCACTTTTACTTTCGTCTTCCTTTCTGTTTCTTCTTTCCTTTTCCTCTCTCTCTCCCTCTTGTCCTCCCCCTCCCTCAAAACAGGGGTGATTTCCAGCTGTTTTCTCTCAGAGCAGGGAAGGCTTCCCCCTAGAATCTCCTGTCAGATTTGAGATCACCTCAGGGCTCCACTGATTTTTTTTTCAGCCCTTGCCTTCCAGGAAATCTACCATTTTTTGCTGGTTACAAAACCATCACATCTACAGGAAACAAGTGGTACCATTTTCTAATACTGACAGAGTGTGGAACTCATTTCCCCTTCCTCAGCATTCTTTTAGTGTGGCAATTAGTATTGTTAATAGTAACTGTGCAACACACGTTGCAGAAATATTTGACCTGAAATCAGGACCCCACTTTTGAGCTAGAATTGCTTTAAAGTGCATGAACACCTGAAAACATAAGTGAGAAGCAACTCTGCTGCAGGATGGCTACCAAAATGTCACAAGTGGGTGATTCTAATAATTTATGGACTTACTGAACAACAGCTGCTTTTAAAGGAGCAGATCATTGCAGATGAAAACAACAAAGAGTAGAGAAACCTACTGGAAGGCAGAGGAGCCTGATGTGTAGTGCTTCAGCACTGAGGTTTTGTGGCTGAAGAGCTGAATTAAACATAATTCAGGGATACCAGCGCCAGAAATCTCGGTAAATTGTGCTTTATCCAAGATCCTGAAGTGCTGGGTACCACAAAGTGAAGAAAAGAATATTCCAGTGAGACAAAACAAGCATCATTGGTTTTTATCATGGTCTGCATTGCCGTTTATAGCAGCAAGAGCATTTTCTCGTTGGAGAAAGTTCTTCTTCAGGTCCAGGGAAGAGAGGCTGTGCAAACTCTGCCCAGGCTTATCAGCTGAGATGAAATACAGAGCTGTGCCTGGTATTTGAAAAGAGTGAGAGTGTGCTGCAGATGGCTTTGCAACTTCACAAGTTGGTATTCTTTGGCTACAAGTGAAAAGGGCCACCTAGAGTGAAAGTGGAGGCTGGTCACACAGGCTTAAGATTACAAAGATGATCCAAAGCTGAGAAAAAATGAGGCTGTCTGTCCCAAAGTGATTACAACTGCTGTAGAGACATAGCTAGACCTCTGAAGAGCCTGGACATGCAGTTCCTCTGGGTACATGGATAGATCCAGTACTGGAATTTCATATTTGGCTGGGATGGGAAGGTCTAGTCTAGTCTGGAAAAGATACTGTATGCTTCTTGAATGTGCAACGCCCAGTAAATCCCAAAGACAGAACCTGCAGAGACATTTGTCCTCTCTCAGCCACAAACGCATCAGAAAACCTGCAGTAGCCAAGAAAAAGCAGACAGTGTAATGAGATGACTCTCACCCAGCCCTATATATCATTACTTATTTTATCTTCCAAGGCAAATGTACAGGTATTGGGACCTAGTCCAGGAAAGCACTTAGGGCTGTATTCTGATAGCATGCAGAAGAACAGTACTTTGCTCAGCAAACATCACCAAGTGACGACTTTGAGGCAAATTATGGCATTAAATTTGTGCAGTGTAAAGGCACCAGCATTTGTTTCCTGGGCATTTGCATGTTGCTAACTCCAGTGCTACAACTCACTGCTGCAGGTTATTTGCTTATGCAGGTGCTCTGCTAGTACACCTAACCAGGGCAAGGAAAGAGGAGGCAGACCTACCTCTCTGATTCCCCCTTGAAGCCTGCTGAGAAAGCAGTCTGCAAGGGACCTCCAGAATTCGGGAATTTTCTGCAAAAGCACACTTACCCTGTGGGTCAGAAGAGTAAGCTTTGGGGCACAGGCTATTAATTCCTGACTACTTAATTCCATAAACTCTTCATAAAGGAATCCAGGAGTACCTCTGGATGAAAGTGCAAATAATCTACATTAATGTTGGACCAAGAGAAGTGAGTTACTTTCCTCTTTCCAGGCTCCCAAGAAGATCCCCAGCATGCAGCTGAAACACCTAGATGAGTCCTGGGGAAATGACATGGGGAGCAGGTAATGTTGAAATTGTCCTGATTCAGAGCCCAAGAAGAGACTTCCATTGACCTAACTGAGGTTTGGATCAGAGGCTGCAAGAGCACGTGCCAGATAAGAATTTAAGATCTGCATAAAATACTGCAGAAAAAATCCCAAACATTAGACAATTTTCTGATATAGCGAAGAAGTTATACTGCTATATGAAAGAATACACATCATTTCAGTGAAATCAGGTTAACAAATCAGTTAGAAAGTCATCAACATAGGAGTCAGTTCAAGGTAAGGTATGGAACTGCAGCAAAACCTAGTGGTACTCTGTTCATAAATGATCAGTCAGTGACAGCCACGGTGAGTGCAGTGGCTCCCAGGCTCTGGGCACTTCACGGGTGGTAAATGAACACTTTCTCTGTTTTATTCTAGGGGCTGGATTCAGTGTAGCACAAGTCTGGGGAAGAGATAGAAGTAGTAAGATGATAGTGGGGGCACAGGGCTATTTCAATGGTT
This sequence comes from Platysteira castanea, assembly GCA_013397175.1. Classification (NCBI taxonomy): domain Eukaryota; kingdom Metazoa; phylum Chordata; class Aves; order Passeriformes; genus Platysteira; species Platysteira castanea. Next base: position 1,166,765 of record VYXC01009026.1, read on the forward strand.
TCATAAAAACTATGAATGGAGTTTTTCATGAATTGGAAAGCCTACCTCACTGGCTGTTGAGGCAAGCAGGGTTGACCACTTGGCCAGGGCACACCATGGCTCCTTGTGGCTGCTATGCCCAGATTTCTGCTTTGCAGAGGTGCACCAAAGACAAGAGGATGAGTGGGTATTGCTATTCGGTCCAAGTGGGTTGGGATACCCAACCAGAGCCAGAAATCTGGAAGTTTCCTCAGGTTCACATACCAGGAGTAGCAGGGAGACAAAACTCTTGCTCCAGGTTACACAAGGAGTCTATGGTAAAGCAGACTTCTTGATCCTAAACTGCTACCCATGGTACTGGGAGAGCATGCCAGGCACGGTGGGCAGCATCTGGATTGGGTGAAGGGGTGACCATCGAGGATGATGCTAAGCAGACAAAGGGCCATTTACTAACTCAATTTCCAACCTGTAAGTGCTGTCGCAACAGCATGTGCTTTAATCATATTAGAAAAATTGCACTTCTGCTTCCAAAATCAATTTCATGGAGATGTTGCCTCCATAATAGAAAGGGCTAGATCCTCAATAAGGTAATCAGCAGAGTTGTGTTGACTTTGGAGAAGATGTAATGATTCATATTTGCTGGGGAGCTCATCCTCAATTGCAGAATGTTGAGACAAGAGAAAATGTTGAGCTGTGATGACTGAGCAGCATCTTGACCATGATTAACAGGTTTCTTTTCTGGGGAGTTGGGTGAGATATGGTCTCTGTGCAGAGAGGTGGCACCTGTCACAGACAGTAATTAAATCCCATGTAACCTTTATTTTGAAGGTTTAAATGGAATAAAAATGGTGCATAGAAGTTAATTTTATGAGTAAGCTTTGGTGTCGTTAGAACACGGTGTGCTCAAATCATAAATGTGTAAAGACTAAATAAAAATGAAACACCTTTTACAAAAGTCAAAGGTCTTTCTGTATCATGAAGGGATATCTACTGCATATACAGAGCAGAGGGGAAAAATGACAGCCATCATTACCTTTCTTCCGTGAACAAATGGCTGCATTTTACTTTAGGTCTTTGTAGGAGCAGGAAGCTCATCCCAAGGTGAATAGAAACTCTCTTCAGGATTTATCTACTGGTATACAGAGGGGGGAAGAGCTGCTGCCCCCCCCAGTTGCCACCCCAGCTGGGATATCACAGCCTGGCAGTAGCTCTCCAGGGACAGCAGTGAGCCAGCATGTGCAGCAACTGTTTGAAGGGGGGATTAAAGCACATTGTAAAAGTTTGCAGCCAGAAGCAAGAGAGGAATGTTTTCATGAGACATCCATAGGTTATGAAGCACTGGGTGTGCAAGCAGCTATTAAATAAAAGGCAGAGAGTGAAGCACTCACAAAATACAGGAAACCAAGTTTATTTCTTCTCGAGAAGCCCAGCGAGCAGTGAGGCAGCAGCCCAGGTGAAATCCTCATCTGCCTTCCCTCATGTCAAACATTCAGGTTGGTTTCTGCTGTAGGTCCACCATTCCTGGGTTACAGGTAGTGACCAGGCAGTGGTGGCTGGCAGTTTTGAAGGGATGGCTGTGTGACCAGCTGTGGGAGTTGTTCCTGGTTCCCACTGGGAACTGGTAGTGCTGGCTACATGGCCATGACCAGGAAACCAGGAGAGCTACGGCTGTTACTTGAGCTTGGCTTGAAGGAAACAGACCTGGTTGAAACTGCCAGGGTCAGCTCATCAGCTTGACAACTTGGAAAAGAAAATTTACTGCAGCTGTGCCAATATAAAGGACCTATGTCTGATTTTATGAACACTTATAGGCTGGATTTTGTAGCAGTCTGCGAAGACCAATAGCTATCTGTGCTTGAAACAGGGGGACAGGAAATTTGGGTCTTGCCTTCAATATCCCTGTTCCTTGTGGTATAGCTGGGACTACAGCTGAGCAACACAGCTTTCAATTCCTCTGCTCCCAACTATTCCTTTTTCTATTTCATGAGGGTTTAGATTGTAGTTATCACTTGATATAAAGTGTGGCTGACTAACTAGTGGTTTTGTACTGTACAGCACAAGGTAGGGGAGCACATGACTAAACAGAGGACAAAGAATTTCTTAAAATGGCTGAGTACTAAAAACCTCTCCAGCCGTGACAGTACGTACTCATTTGAGGTTTTTCAAGCTGTTAAATATTTTTCAATTCAGTATTTTTATTGGTTTGTCCTGGGTCTTGTCCTTTTTTTTTTTTAAATCCTCTTTCCTGTAAATTCTCTTTACTAAAAATACCAACCAACAGTCTCTTTGTGCAGTGAAATCAGGTTGGTGAAAACTGGTTTTGTGCAAGCAGCATGATAAAAGGTGCATTCAGAAATATATCCAACAAGTAAGCTCTGCAGGGTGTAAGTCTTCTGAAAAGGGAAGCTGAATCCCCCAAGCCCTACCATTGCAGGCTTGTGTTGCTATTGAAGACAGCCATGAATAAGGTTTTGCAGGATCAGGCCCCAGAGTTCAGCAAAATTTACTTCCTGCCTGCTCTCTATAGCATTTAACAGCCGAAATAAAAGAAGGAATTAATTTCTGTTTTAAATTCTTGGCAGGCAACTTCATCTCGTTGCTTATCTTTTCATGGGAATCAAAGGATACTGCCTTGTTACAGCTACTCGCAGAGCAGAGGCTCGAGGGAGAGCAAGGTATTTGCTTTCTCAGATGACAATCAGACTCCAACCAGTGGTATTTTCAGTAGTGTTTAACAAAGCTGCATTGCTAAAGAGTAGGCAATATTGTGGCTTCTCCATTTTTTCATTCTTGCCCTAAGTATGGTTTTTTCAGCCAAAGAATTAACTATTTCCACGGTGCTTACCCGGCACCCTGCTCTTCCCAGTAGCTTCTGTCAAACTCCGTTTCATTGTGAAGCATTGCACTTTTGGAAAATATAGCTCACCAATTTGGTGGTAAACAAGCCTTGGCTTTAAGACAAAGCTTGTTTTAATCTCCATGATCAGGCTACAGATCTGACCATGTTTTTTAACAAACCTCTTATGAAGAAATCCTATTCATGATTATTATCTATATGAGAATAAAAATGTCTAATTACCTTATATTAAATCTGTATTTATCAATTGTGGTTTTCTCTGGGAAATTATAATTTGCAGAAATGCTCCACATTCCAGGCTGTAACAGTTGGAGGTGGATGTCCTTAAGGATGGAAAAAAAGTTCTTTTTTAAATGGCACATTTACTAATTATAAAATGCTCTTATCTCTCTGCAGCCAAAGCCAAAATGAACATGTGCCTTGCACTAAGAAATCCCAGGATTGTCACAACTTGTGCCAGCTGTTGAGGTTATGACACCTGTGCCAGCATCGCCAGCTCTGCCCACTGTCATCTGTTCCAACTGTTCCATCTGCACTGTTTGTACCAATTCTCCCATTTCTGCATCTGTACCTTCTGCAGAAACGGGTCCAACAATGCCAGCTGTGTCATCGGTGCCAAATATGCCAGATGTTCTATTTGTCCACCCTGGGCCAAATCAATGTAGTTTTGTGCTCATTAGTTTTAGCTGGTAGATTCTATTTCACAATTTTTTGAGATGCACTTAGATCGAATCAATTCTAAATCACCACTACAACTGCTTTACATCTATCTCGCCATAAACAGAACTTTGTTTGTCATCCCGTGTTTGGTCAAAATTATTTTAATCTCATTAAATTGCACGTGGTGATTTGAGTTCTGTCTTAATGGCAAGATTATTTTTTTCTTGTAGAGGATGTAGCTGCAGAGAAATGAATAGAAAAAGATAAGGGTCATGGTGTCCAGGCTGTAAATAATCCCTGTGGTTACAGTAAAAAATGCCCACACATTGATGTACTGACTGAGAAATCCCTGGTCCCGATCCCTTATTCCACCACTGCAGATGAGGAGAAGACCATCTGATGCCAGTTTATTTGCACTGAGTACCTTAAGCTGTGAGGGACAGAGGAAAATTAAGCCCTGAGTGTGTTGACCAGGGCAGGTTTAACAGGGCTGTGCCAAAGCTCTGTTCTCTTCATGACTGTCCTGCTCAGGAGAGAGGGAGCCACTGTGCTGCCAGGGCCCCCCACAACCACCCTGTGGCTGCACCCAGTCTCAATAGCTTTTCTACTGGAAAGTGTAACCTGTATTGGTTTGGGTGACAAGTGCTCTGCCTTGTCTGTGCTTCACTAACGACACAATATTGGAAAGCCAAATTCGTGAGTGACTATTTTTTTGATTCATCGTTTACTCACAGGACCACCCCATTTGTGTCCTTCACCACATCCAGAAACATCACACTATATCCACTGAAGATGGTAGGACTTTAGGGTGTGTCATGTCCTCCGGAATTTAGCACTCTGGATCAGTAAGGAGAGTCAAAATTCAGTGCTGTCATGTACCTCAGAATAGAGTTAATCCCTGCATGAGAGAACAAGACCAGGTTTTGCATCCCTGTCTAACACTAATCAAAATAGCTTTCACAATAAAACGTAGGTAGGACATAGCTGGTGTGCTGTGCTGGCCCAGGGTCTGCAGCTGACCGTGTCTGCCTGGGCGCTTCTGCAGCTCAAGTGACAACCCCAGACCCGATCCCTGCGGGTTTCAACTCTGACCCTGTGGCTCCCACAGGAGCTCTTGGCACCGTGGTCCAACCTGCAAGTTGCTGCTCACGAGGAACAAGGCGCTGTCATCACCTGCAGCCCTGTGTGGGCGCGAGCGTGCTCGACAGCTTGGGAGCCATACGCGGCATCCCAGCGTCCTGGACCCGCAGTGCTGGAGGTGGTGTCGCCTGTGGTCCCATCCGTGGCCCGCCCCCCCCCGCCGTGGCAGAATTACTCATCCCCACCACAGACAGCAGCGTGGCACCGGAGAGACGCAGCTCTGCCATGTGCGGAGCCAGAAAACAGGTTTGCATGAACTCAGTCTGCCACTCCGAGGTATTGAAATGCGCAGAGCTGACAGCTCCTCATCAAATGAAGGTACAGATTAAAAAATAGCGAGTGAGTTAATTTAGGAAAAGGGACTGAGGCAGAGGGAAAAGAGGCATTTAATGAAGAGGAAGGCAGTAGGTGCAGAAGGAGGCTGGAAGCCCAGCAGTGCCATGGGGATATGCATGATGGGGACCTCTCCCCTCTGGTAGGGGGAATCCATGAGGGAGAGGATTCCAGGGAGGCTGCAGACCACTTTGATCCTGTCCTGCAGCTGTCACAACATATTTAACCTTAAAAAATCCTGACCTTAAAGAGTTTGCTGTATGTAAAGGTTCCAAAATGCAGTCCCATTTGATATGTTTGTTCCTTTCTTCCACAGAATTAAGAAATAGGGAGAAAACTGAGAGAGAATAAAAGAAAGAAATGTTTTCTGTGTCTGGCTTGTGTAACTGAATTGGCAGTCAATGAGAGGGACAGATTTCTAATTAAGAAATAGCTCCTGTAGTTTCTCAGGCAAAACTCTGGCTGAAATCTGTGATTCATTACTTTAGAAATTCCTTGGATTTCCAAATTGTGCAGCTGGAGGACACCCCATGCCCCAGCCTGTGAGTTCTGCCATTGTGGTCAGCAGCCACCTGCCAGACGTCGTCTTTATTCATATGGCAAATGCCTTGAGTCGAGAACTATTTATTTCTGTGTTGTTTGCAACAGTAGGTCCCAGGTCTGCACTCTGACTGCTGAAAACAGGGCCTGAGGGTAATAACCCAATGTTCCTCTCTCTGCTCCACAGTCCCCTGCATGGGCCATCCCATCACCACACTGCTGTGAAGCCACGGATGGGCTTCAGCTCATCCCTCCCTCCTTAGCAGGGCTTATGGAGGTGTCCTTGGAAAGCATTTCTGAGGCTGTCTTCCTCAACAGCTGAGCTGAAAAATTTAGTCCTGGGCATCAAAAGGAACTTTATTTCTCCAAGGCAGGTTGGCTAGGAAATTTGGGGCATTTTTTGCCTCTTTCTGTCACACTTTCTGCTTCCTGCAACTGTCCAGGAGATTTTCTTGTAGCCCCAAAATTAGAACAGCTTATCTCCTGCTCTGTTGGCCTTCTGCTGGATTTTTGGTGGTTACCGCAGGTTCTGGGTTTGTTGTAGGGCAGTGGGCTGCATTTGGTGACTGCTGCTGTGTGGTGGCAGGAGCTGGGTAATTCCTTACCGGTTCTTGTGGTTGGAACCAGCAGCACAGGTAGTCCCAGACAGCAGCACCATCCCACTGGCTGTCTCAGGCATCTTCCCTGGCCCCTATGACCTGTGGAAACAGGGAAGGGCAATGAAGAGGACTTGTCACCCCTCACTGTTTCAAGAATCCTGATGTGTCATACAGAATTCTTTCCTTATTTCACTGTAAAAAGAAGAAATTTTGGAGGTCAGGGAGATGGAGAACCAGTCTTTTCTTTAAGAGAAGGCATTGTAGCACAGTCCTGTGGATATTATCAGCTTTCAATTTTGCCCTGAAGACATTTATTCCCTTTTTCCCTAAAGGCCATTGCTTCCTCCCCTTTCAAGTTTTCTTGAATTACATGGATCTCCCCCTCCTTGTCCCAAGGAGCACAGATAACCTTTTAATCACTCTGTTTGCCACCTAGATAGCAAATATACGTCACTTTTAATATACTTTAAAATAAAATAAAATAAAATAAAATAAAATAAAATAAAATAAAATAAAATAAAATAAAATAAAATAAAATAAAATAAAATAAAATAAAATAAAAATAAAATACAAGATTGGAAATACAGACCAGCTCCCAGTTCAGTTTGTATGCTTAAAACATAAAAAAACCAAGTCTGAGAGGGCTGTGTGTTAAAACCTGGCAGTGGGGAGCACGAGCTAATTAGAAATATTCACTTTGACCTTTGCCACCACTACCAATAACACAAACATCAATGTACACACATTCACACACCCCCAGATGATCGTGTCTTTACTACCTACGTGTTTGTAGGTAGCACAGGGCAGTTCCCATTACAGTCTCTCGAATTCACTGGGCATAAAGTACATTCAGAATACATATTTTTTAAGAGCAGTGTATAAATTTTAAAAAGGAGCTGAAAGTATGAAGAGTTGAAAATATTCTTTTCCATTCTCTCAACAGAGAGACAGCTTGACTTGGAGGGAGGGTTTGCACACTGGGCAAAAGCATCGTTCTCTATCTCAGTTAGCTTCTCTGGCTGGCCTGATCTTGGGTCTGGCCATGGGTCAAAACCAGTTCTCATCCCACACCCACCCTTGGCAGCTCAACCTATGGAGAGAGATGCTTCATCCGGAGACTCTCCTACTCTTGCTGCCCCTACAGGGAAAAGTCTCAGTTAACAGCTCAACAGAGTAGTGGAAAAGGAACTGTGTTAAAGAATTTTATAGGACTCCAGTTCTGTCTCAGCTTTTTTGCACCTTTCTGGTTTCCTCTGGGTGATGGTAACAAAGACAGAAACATCCTCTTTAAAATCTTCCAGAGGAATTTCTAAAAAAAAAAATTAATTTCCACAGCAAACTCTGCACATGATCAGCCCAAAGGGTGTGACTGAAAAGGATCTTTTTCTTGCAGCAGCAAACACCCAGGCTTTCAAAAAGAATGAACCCACTTCAGTATTTTTAGGTTTTATTGCGTTCATTTAACGAATGTCATTACTTGCAGCTTATAAAATGACAGCGAGCTTGTGTGAGCTCTCCTGATACTTTTTTGCATTATCCTGGTGGGCAACAGAAATAGGCAGGGGAGAGAGGAGTGAAGCAGCTGAAGGGTGCCAAAAACCAGTGAATATCTATGCAGCAAAAAACGTTGAGGTGGTAATGAAAAATTTGCGGCATTGAGCAGTGGTATTGGATCGCCTGTAGAAACTTTTTTAAAAATATGAGAATAGCCCATTTGTTGGGTTTAAAAAAAATACCAAATTTCACACTGGGATGCTATGAAGGGTGGAAATTTTCTTGAAAAATTGTCATTTTATACAACTCTAATTAGCAAACTGTTCATATAAACCCGCAAGCTGTGCAGCAGATTTCACTTCCAACATCTCTACAGACAAGACAGAATTTCACCTACTTATTTACTGATCATGTCGCAGCATCCTTTTCCTACTTGCTGATGACTGTTCAGTGGCTTATGTAAAATGTGCTGGTGATTTCACAGCATTTCCATTGGACGAGTGTCTACGTGCTAAAGAAATCACCATCACTGGCACGCTCCTGTTGGCAGTCTCATTAGGCAGGAGCCAAGGAGCAAAAGATTGAATTATCTTTTCAACCCAAGGCATGGTGCAACCAAAAGTAATTGAAAAATGTGGATGGGGCTGTTTGGGGTCTCACACACTGCACTTTCCCTCTTGGTATACCTTTCAGCAGCATGAATATTTATGACTATACTTTGTCTTGTTACAGACAAAATAAGAGAAGCCCAAGGGGATTCAGTCAATGCAAATAAAAGCAATGTTTGCAAGCATGAGTAAATCTCAGTCACAGTACTTGGCATTTTATGTCAAATACAGCTAAAGCTCAAAATTGCAAGAGATAGAAATTATTTCAGGACAGAACTGTTGTTGGGAGGTCACTGGAAGGAAGTGGAGCCTTGAGCAATGAGTCTTCCCTCTTTCAGGCCAAGGGTCAGGCAGGGTTGCCTGTGTTTTGTATAGAGCCACTTGAGGATCCTTAATCTTACTGAATCCCCTGTTTAATGAGGTGGTAAAGTCACAAATACTGGTTGGATCTCTCATTCCTCCTACAGCAGAGTTATAGCTTCTGTTTCAAAATGCTACATGTTTCAAAATTCTCCTTTATCCCTAAAAATTTGTCGCCCTGGTGAAAATCCTTCAAAACCACACTTGTTGGACACCATGGCAGAGGTTAATGAGGAAAGATAACACCTGATTAAAATCAAGTACATTTGTTTCATTCTTACTTTATTTGTAGCCCTTCAGTAATGAAAAAACAAAAGATGGTGCAAGAAGGCTCCTACTCTGCAAGCATCTGCTCAGTATTTCAAATGAAAAATTTGTCTTTCTCTCCTTATTGTCTTATTTGATGTCATGGGGAACAGAAAACTCCCTCTAACTGTATTTATTTAATTCCACCACTTTTGCCAATACTTAGAGATAATATACCGGTAATACTTATTTTTATTTTCCTTTGCATTCCCTCAACAGACACAAGCCAAGCAAAAGTCTCTTTGTGCTCTTCACATGTGTCTGTAAACTTAAAGCATTCTCAGACATGGCATCTTGGATTTCAAGGGGTAGAAAATATGTAATGATAAGACTTTTTCTTCATTTTGCCCACAGTCATTGTAACTTCCAGTTTAAACTACACAGAAAAAGAAAATTAAACTTATATATGTTATATTTTATATCTTTCATGTTGTATTTATCTGTGCATGTCTTAATTATTTGTTGATGTGTATATATATTTACTTACAGATTGTGACCAATCCAAGGAGACTTTTCCAGATGCTCTATTTTCTAGTCTTAGACTTTGGTATTTGCAATTTGTAGAAGATTTTAAAACTGTTTTAAAGCTTTTCCTGGTGGATAGTTATAATTTGGCTTAAATATAGAACATGTACAAATCCGTTTTTGTTTATCTTTTCAGTACTCAATAAATGCTAATCCAATAGCCTTTTTTTTGTTTAATATATACTTATGAGGGCTTGGATTTTCTAAGATGTGCAAGATGTAGTCCCCCTCAAGACTCACCAGCTCCCTTTGGAAATCCAATTTATTTTAAACCTCAAGCTTTTTTTAAATATCAGTATAACTCAATTTATGAGTGTAACTCAAATCATGGGCATGACATATCTGTTTAAATTCATAAACATTTATTTATTTTTCTATACTTCTCATTTCTTAAAGCTGCTATAAACTGAAATGAAAAAAACAGTAAGTAAGTGTAAAACCAATGGATCTCTTTGAAACATAATAGCTGCAGGTTTTCATTATTTAAAGCTCTGTGAAGCATGATCACAGGTGTATTGAATTCGCAGATCTTTTTTGACATGGCTTTGAGTCTGTACTTTTATAAATCGGTGAGAAAAATTTTACTGTCCTAGCCAGATTATTTATCTGCCTTGCCTGGTTATTCCTCTTCCTTGCAAAGCACTACAGCTGTTTTGTGTGAAAATAAAGACTTGTGTCCCCCTTTGATGATTTTCTTTCTGTTTGATTTTAAGATAAAGAGTCGTAATGATGAAGCAGTGACTCTTCGATTTTATCATCTCAACAAGCCGTGTAAAATCAGAAGTACAGATTCACTTAATAATGAAATAGAAATAAAAAGTGGTTTGGAGAATGCGCTTCTCAAAGACCGTTATTTTAGAAATTATATAATGGGCCAGAAGTATGAAAATTAAAATGCCCATATTTGTTTTCACCCAGTGGTTTTTTACTCATATTTGGTTCAGTATACTGCCTGTCAGCACAAAGGGGGTCATCGGAAGCTCCTGCCCAACTTCAGTAATGCTGGTCATTGTGTTTTGATCTTTAACCCACTGTCTGATAAACTGTGGGGCTCTGGTGTGTGATCCAGTGTTTGGTCAAGACTCTTCTCTCTTGCCACTGCTCATGGTGAGCTGCCAGAGTGGAAAGCCAAGGTGTTTTTTGGAAGAAAGCAGCTGTGCAGTGAGAGCACGTACGTCTGCCCTGTTTCCAGTTATTCAGGGGTAAATGCCGAGGCTGGTACTCAGGGTGAGCAATGATTTACTGACTTCATGGGACTTAAATGGGAGGATCGTGCAGCACTTAGTGCACGTTGCCGAATACAGTAACAAAGAAGAAAGAAACTGTGTGTGCATTGGTTTGGCTGTCCTACTTGAGACGCTTAATAACTCTAGACTTGTGCTGTCACTGATGCAGTGACATTATTTAGACATCCACTGAAGTCAAATCATGAGAGAAGGTGATAATAGAGAAACAAGCGTGGTGGTGAGAGGAGAAGCCTGCCAACATTTAAAGCACAAATTTGCAGCCACATCTAAATTGCTCCTTCTGACATATTTCAACTGTAGGGATGGGCATCTCTACCGGTGGAAATCTGAAATGAGTTTAAATTCTTCACTTAGATATAAGTAAGGTAAGGTACATGGCAACACACATTTGGTGCTAGTACTGGGTCTTCTCCATTTAGGCAGCGAATTAAAGGCATGATTACTTAATAAGGGCATAACCAGAGGCATTTATTGAATTCCTTAATCCATTCAAAGACATGCTTTCATACAGATCTAGAGAAGAGACTTTATCTCCTGATTTAAATGTCGTCTTTGTAATGACAAAACTCGTGAAAGATAAGAAAGATTCTGACATCAAAACTATTCATCACCAAAGAAATTTCTGAAGGCTGAAACACTGAAGCTGTATATAATTATGCACTGTCACAGAAAGCTATCCCCATGCAGAAGACCTGCACAAGTCAAATGGAGTTTAAAGTCCTTAATCGCTTCATCAGTGGGGTTGTCATGGTACATAGGACTCATGCTGTTCATCTTATACAGGGATTATTTTTTTGTCCTAAATGAAAGAAATATTGGGTCAGAAGAACATATTTATGACTATATTTAATATGATGGTTTTCAAAAAATACATAGATTTTGTTCTATTCTCATAAGTTTTAAAAATACTGTATTCTGTTCTTCAGTTTTCCACTGTTTTAAAAAATCATTTAAATATGCAAGCACTAGCTTCAATGAAACTAGTAACATGAACAGCAATTACAGGAAAAAAATTGCAGCAACTGTTTGGAAGCCAGGCTGTGTCACCTGGTTGTTACAAATTGGAGTTTCCTGGAAATGTTGCTCGAAATACACCATGCTGCTTTCTACGAGGTGATAATGACGTTGTCATTTACCAATAATCATGATCCTCTTGGAAGCTGAACATAAATATTTGCTAGCATGAAATATATCCTGGAATTCTTGTTGGAGGCTTCTTCTTCCTCCCTAGGGAAGAAGAACTGTTAAAAAACTTTGAATCAGGAGTTATATCTAATCAAATTGCCTTTAAGAAAAGGAGAGCCTGAGTGATCCGGGATGGCAAGAAAGAAAATAAAATGAAAAAGAAAGTGTAGTATGGAGAAATGCTGGCAGAAGTCTTGGACCTTTAGAGGCTCAAAACATGACCAGGAAAGTTCACAGCTTGTCGTCTGATGAGACGGTGAAGAGAACATGAAGGAATCAAGGAGGGGACATAAGAAATTGAGTTTCATGGGATTGACTGTATCAATGAGTTGGAGAGAGATCCCCATTTCTCTACAGGGAAATTGCAAGAGTCTTACATTAAATGACATGACCATAGGTACCACTTTTATATTTATATACAGGACAGCTGGTTTATCATTTGACTTCCCTTTGCTGAAATACTGCTCCCACACCTCTTGTTGTGGTGAAGACTGCCCCTCTGGTGCAAGAAATTTATGAGGTGCCTAAAAAATATAACCTGTCTCTGCATAGCTCTGGTAGAGGAAAGATACTATCACAATTACACCCATGAAAACAATAGGATTTTGTAAAGTGCAGCAATTTCTTCATCTTTGTATTGATAATTTCCCTTACTGTCTGTGCTGTATGGCTTTGAGGAAAGTTTGCAGCAGGCAGATTAGACTGTGATTTTCTTCTGTCTGGTTTCTGTGGTGCTGCCTGGAGGCAAGGCAGACCACGTGCAAAACTAAAATGCCTCAGCACTTGCCAGGATGTGCCCACCTCACACTGAGGAAAACCTCATGCCCTGCTGTGCCATGGTTCCCTGGGCACAACCAGGCTCCATGAGCTAACCTGGGAGGTCAATGAGGTCTGTTGGAGGCAGAAGTGGGTTCGAGGGGCCTTCAGTCCACAGCAGTGTCAGGTGCTGATCCTGCAAGTGCCTTTATTCTTGAGAGGATCCTTAGTCCCAGTGCTTCAGGCGCAGTGTAGACGCATCCAGGATTTTGTATGTTACGTTAAGTCATTGGTCCTACATCCCTCAAACCCACGACCTGCACTAAGGTTTCAGTGGCTTGTGCAGTGAGTATACAATGGCTTTGCGTTGGCCAGCAGGGCTTTCCTCAGGGTACAGGGTGCTCAGGTGTTTCAGGGCAACTGGCATTCCATGTTCCAGCTCACTCTCTACACAACTCCTGCTTTGAACACATAGGATAGATGGCAACATTTTGGGGATTTCCAAGAATGCTCTCCATCTTTGAAAACCGGAGCTGAATGTTTTACACTGAGAGCCCTAAAAAAATTATCAGTAAAAGATGTTGGCCTGAATTGCCTTGTCTTGAGCCCTCCCTATAACATTCCATAGTACAACTGTTTGTGGTCATGAGTGTTGTAAAGGACAATCAGAACCCACAGCTGGAGTCCTGCAGAGAAAGTTGTGACATTATTAATTCGATGTTCAGTTTGATTCACTACAATGAGGTGAATCAAAGTTTCACAGAATCACAGAATCATCAAGGTTGGAAGAGACCTTCAAGATCATGTAGTCCAACTATCAACCCAACACCAACAGAATCACTCCAAGTGCCATATCCAGATTCCTCTTGAACGCTTCCAGAAATAGTGACTTCACCGCCTTCCTGAGCAACTTATTCCAATGCCTAACCACTCTTTCAGTGAAAAAAAAATTCTAGTATCTAATCTGAACACTCCCTGGTGCAAATGAAGGTCATTTCCTCTCAAGCCTTCACTTGAGACACGGCAGAAGAGATTGACCTGCACCTCACTACAACCTCCTTCAGGTAGTTGTATGGGCAGTGGTACAGTTCCTCCTTTCTAACTGTGATTATCTGACTTTTCAGTTATAACATGCTTTTAACATCCTAAAATGCCACCGTTGTTTTCAGCAGAGTGACACCAACCTCTGCTTGCCAAAGGTTTACCCCATTATAATCTCATGGACAGATATGAGTTCTTATCACAGGGGCTTGACCATCAAGGTCTCAAAAACTCTGTTTCCTTTCTTTTTCCTAGGAACTTAAGTAGAAATCCTAAAGGGAAAATAAACATGCAGGATGGATCACTGAGAGTTTTGTTTGAGTAAATAGAGCTGTAAATAGAATTCAGGGTGATGGCAAGTTATCATACTAAGACATCTATTATCTCTAAGGTCAAAGAGTAGTTTATCAAAAAAATATGGACACTGTGACTTGGTATGCCAGTGATCGAAATAAGCACCATCCACCATAATAGAAATACCTATTGCTGTACTTTTCCTGTATATTCAACAGTGTCTCTTTTAACTTCAGAGATTTATCTCCTGTCCCTTAATCAAGGAAAATATGTGAATGTTTACCACTTCAGCCTGAGTGTTGCAAGCAGAAAAATCCCAGAGTAGAGCCCTCAGCACACTGGTAGGCTGAAGACATGGCCTCACATGGCAGAAGGGTCTTAAAGGCCTAAAATGAAGAGAGATTTGGTGAACTTCCAGAAGGTGGTTGAGCCAGGAGAGAGATTGTCTGAGCCCTTGCTTGTGAGGGCCACTCCACGCTGCTGTTCAGTGAGAGGCTTAGCAGGCAGCAGGTGTGGGATGCCTGTGGCTGCTATAGCCAATGTTGCCTGGCAGGGGTTGTGATGGTGCACGATCATATTTTGAGCTTCTTCAAAGGAATGAAAGGAATGAACAGAGGTTACTGTAGTGCATTATCAACAGAATAACCCCCATTCTCCACTTAAAGTAATAATCCTCTCTTTGTGAGAACCAGTAATCTGCAGCCAGCATGCACAAAGCAATTCATGATTTTCTTTCACTTCTGCACAACCTGCAACAGAAAACCACAAATGATACACAAAATAACCTGGCAAGCCATTTGCTTATGTGTATAACAAGCAGAAGTGAGCAGGATTGCTCTAAAAAACATTGTAAAGCCTGAACTTCTCTCAGTGATCTCATGGCAGTCTCATGGCATTGCATAAGTTTCCACTTGTTAGCAGATCCTACATATTTCTTTCTTCCTAAAACTTTGTTTTAGCATATTAAAATAGTATATGTGAGGTGTCACCTATTCTGCTTTGCTGAGCCCCTCTTGTTAGTGAGGAACAGATTGAAGAGAGTGAGGCTTATAATTTCAAGCTACTTGTGTGGAAGTGGTTTTCTCAAAATTAAAAACAATTATGCACAGATTTGAAGGGTTGTACCAGAAAGCAAAGGAATAGCAATTTATTTTGCCTTTTGATGAAAAGATGGAAGTAAAAGACAACAATGGTTTTATGAATGTGTGAACAAGTAACCTGGAACAAGAAATTAATTATTTTTAAAACACTGAGAAAATCTCGAAAAAATTAATTAAAAATCTACTGCTAAATCCCTAGTCTCATAAAAATTATTTTGGTGGTATCTTTTTCTTTCTTTTTTTTTTTTTTTTGAAAAGACAATATGCTTGGTTTTTCACCTTCATGAAATCTGGTGATCTCTAGTGTCTTATATTCCTAAATTCAGTACATTATTATAAATTGTTGTATTGAAAGAACAGGAGAAACACAGCTGATACCTGAAGCTAGAGTTACTCCAAATACACTACCATTAACAGCTGAAGACTAGAAATATTAGCCTTCTTGCTAACATGATGAGCAATGGCCATCTGTCTTCACAAAAGATTCCCAGCCAAAAATTATTACCTCAGTCCCAGTAAACTCTTGAACTTTTCCACAGAGCAATAAAAGATTTAATGAAGGGGATACAGAGCAAAGACCTAGAACCTCAAAGGTCTATTAGGTGGTTTACTCTTGTAGAGACTCTCTCTTCTGTGAAAATCTGTGCTACAAAACACATGAAACAATATACATTTTATGTTAGGAACATATAGAATTAAAAAAAAAAAATCAGTGTAGCAATTTTCTGTAAATACCATGGAGAATCTGGTTCAACTTCTTCTCTCACTTTAACTCCCTGAAATCTCAGTTACTCTATTAATAGCTAAATCAGGTTTACTCTAACACAAAACAGAAAATAAGAATAAAAATCTTGGTAATATACGTCTTTCTGAATTTTCAGTGGATAATGTAAGTTGTATCAGAGCTAACTCGCTGCTTGTGTGTCTCTCACAATGCTATGTCAATGTCTGGTGTCAAGCACCTCTTGACTGATATAATGTGAAACAAACCCACAACCCTGAGACTAACAAGGTATCTGTCAGTAAAACTAGAAAATCAGTCTTTTATTGTAGTGGCAAGCAAAACCCCATCTCCCCAGTGTACTGGCACAGAATGGATTGTATATATATCTGTGCAGAATTACAGATCTTGGCCATAAAATCAGAATACTGAGATCAGTATCAGCAAATAATTGCAGCCAGATTAAGGCAAACACCTGCAGGTGGAAACACATGTGAATATTTGCATCCACACAGTCCAAGAAAAATCAAAAAAACCCTACCCAGGATAATGGAACCTTCCACGTGAATCCATTTCCTTCATAAAAGCCATAAATTATTAGAAGTAGGTGTTATATAATCCAAACAAGGCCAAAAGAGTCATTGCACTTCCAAAAGCAAGAGGACAGACACTGTTATCCTTGAAAGAAAAAACCAGCACAAATGGACACGAGCTGTAAATCAGTACTGACAGGGATGGAAAGAAAATATTCAATAGCAGATGCAAATATTAAATATTCAAATTATAATATAATTCAAATATTAAATAGCAGATATGGTAAGTAAAAAAATTGCAAGTTATTACTATTTGGGACATACATACCACTTTTTTATTCATAGATCCCAAAGTATTTAATAAGAATGGATTAAACTTCTTCCTCTTGTTGTAGCTATAGTAAGTAGGGCATCGAGGAATTGCAGTGACCTTGCTAGCATTTGTCCCACAGTGCTTCCATAACTACCAGCATGGGGAATAAAGATCCTAAGGGCTGTATTTTATAAAGGTAGTAGGTACTGAACTTATAAAGGCAGAAACAAAGAAAACATTTCAGACGAAGGAAATGAGGAAAAAAAATGATTATGAATGGGAAATAAATAAGACTGAGGAGTGAATGGAAAATAAAAAGAAAATCTCCAAGATATTAAAAGGAGGGGGTTTGTACGAGCCTGTAAATATAAACACATTCACTGCAGATACATAGGGACTTTTATAGCACTTGTGAATTTTTAATAGGGGTATCTCAGCATCAGGCTCCTGCCATGCACACAGATTAAGGATCACCTGAGCTCTGCGCACAGGGCTGTGGCAGGAGGCCCCTCCGAGACTGGGCTGGAAGTTGCTCCCATTAGCATCACCTTGAAAAGTGTCATTCTGAATGGTGAGGTGGGCCTTTCTGCTGACAAGGATGCAATCAGCTGAATGACTAAATAGTTTGGCTTCCAGATGAAAATCTTGCACGTTAACCGGTATTGGGACAATTTTCTCCCTCCTTGTTTTTTATTTTTAAAAAATCTGTGAACTCAGAAGTTTCTTACAAAGAAGAAAAGCACATTTTAAAGTCAGTACAAAGAATTAGCAATCCTCAAGAAATTTTAAGCCAATGAGGACAGCCAGAAAAAAATTGTTTCTAAGTATTAAAGTCCAATGAAAATCAATGATGCAAAATATTAGCTTTTTGCTCAGCAGTTCTTAGTCTCACACATCTGTTTACCTAAAATACAATGAGTTCAGTGTTGTTTGCTCATGTTTGAACTACAGCAGCATGGTGTCTCATCAATAGATCGGTTTCCCCAGTTTTAATGGATAATATATGTGCCAGATCTTCAGAATTCTTCCTTTTGTGACTTGATCTGAATCCTGCTAAAATACCTTCTTTTCATGCACTTTGTGCAATTTGGCCCGGACTTGTGAAGATTATAGCTGCACAGGTATTTTTTTAGAGCCTGAATTTTATGTTTCAAATATGTGTGGAGTGAGAAGGAGCTCATGCCCAACCCGAAGGTGCCATGTTGATTTTTTATAGTTAGCTTATAGACAGGCTATTTTTTTAACTTCTAAAGGAAGCAGAACCACTATAAAATGGGAAAAAAATGCAGTGGCCTACTAAATAATTTTCATACGTTCATTCTTTGGATATTTGTAATTAATTTCCCATAACAAGCTTTCTTTTACAACTTTTATTTCTTCATTAGTATTTTTCCTCTATTTAGCTGTAATATTTTTGAAGTTATTTTTCTGTTGAAAATTGTTTTCTTCAGCTATAGTGAAAAGGAACAGTATAAGAGCATTAAGCAGTTAAGACAGTGAAAAGCATGGAAATAGTCAAATTCCCATACAGATTAAAAAGCCAGTGAGAAGCCAAAAGAAGTGAGGGAAAAAAATCACAGTGTTTAAAATACACATCATCAAAGCATAGCAAAAGCCTTTCTTATTTAAAAGGTGTGCAATTACTTTATTTCCAAGTGGGACTACTTACAAAAAATGGGACAGTGAGGACTAAATTGCTAAAAATGCTTAGATGTGTATTTGAACATCTCTGCCTTTTACACCGCTGCAAGTCAGCCCCTGAAAGCCACGGGAGCTGACCAGGTTCAGTCCACAAGAGCATTCCTTCACACTTCTGGAAGCTGTGATTGGCCCACAGTAATGTGTGTTTACTGTTGCTGCTCAGGCTGCACCGCAGCAGTCCCAGAACAGGATTTGGATCAGGTGTCTTGAGCAGACCTCCTCCTAGATGGCAAACGTACAGGTGTAAACATTTCTTTTGCATCTTACGGGAAAGCGTGGCTGATGAATGAAAGAGAGTGTAGGTACCAATTTCGTTCACACATCACGTAGGCTAAACTTGCATCCCAGTTTTTACCTGCTGGAAGGCATTTTTGTTTGTCATTGCATGACTTTTACGATATTTGATAAGATTTCTCAAATTTTCCATCTGAGGAAGAGCTAATAGCACAGTGAACAAGTAACAGATTAGGAGGACTTCAATACATCAATATGTGCATGCTTTGTTATTCCAAGGATGCTTTTTGCTTACCTTTTATGACAGTTATTTACAACCTGGCATTGTTATTTTGAAGAAATATTTCTTGTACCAGCAAGGATGATGTCAAAGTTCCTACTTTGCCCAAGGCTGTAGAACTGCTAGAGATAATGTGGAGGGATTTCTAAGCAATATGAAGCATGTATGGCTAGGTGGGCTGCTTCAGGCCTGTTTATATACCCCCTGAGCTTGGCTCAAGGGTCTCACTGGAACCAAAATATTGAATAAGTCATTATAGTGGGGGAAAAAATTGTCAGGATCTCTGACCTGATGACTTCTGAAAGAAAAAAAAAAAAAAGTAGAAAAATTCACCTAGGCACCTAGGAGATTTCCAGGTCGTGTGCCAATTACCACATGCCATGACTGACTCCCAAAGATATGCCAGGACCACTGAGTAAACCAAGCACATCCCTCTCTTGATGGAAGCTGCAGAAAACTCTGTAGATATGTTATTGTTGCTTCAACTGGTTAGGGTTTGAAGAATGAAATATTTGAGAGGCAGATGATCTGGATATTAGGTAAATCAGAGCCATTCAAATTATTTTCTTAAGGATAATGATTTACACATATCTGAACAGGAAAGGGTTGATATGATTCAGGGCGGGGAGGCATAGCAGCAGGAGGGTCATTTAGGGCAAAGGGAGGAGGATGAAGAGGGTGAATGGCTGGGGCACAGAGCTGGTCACCAGGAGACATGACCTGCACCCCTCACCAACCTGCTTTGCTGTTCAGCAAGGTTGGAGCAAGTCTGGAGACAATAACCAAATTCAGGCTGGGACCAGTGACTGCCTGGCAAGCCCTGGGTGCTGGGGCAGGCTGGGTGAAGCCAGAGGAGAGTCAGCCTGTTGCTCTGGGCCTCTCTGGGTCAGTGGGGTGCAGGGCCAGGGAACTGCCTCCACCTCAGGGGTGAAGTGAACACCAGCAGTAATTCTCTGCAGAGTTGTGCCTTCACTGACAGATAAAAGTTCTACAGATAATGTTTGTGAATGAAGGATGGTGCTTTTAATACCAGCACATCCCTAAGCAAATGAATTGGGAGGGCTGAGCTTTATTGGAGTAATACTAAGAATTGTGCTCTTCGGACATGGAAAAAGCAGCGGATATGAGCATTTTTTGCCAACCTTATATTCACACAGGTAAGTTAAAAGAAACTTTAAACAAATGCATATGTGTTATGAGATGCATTTGAAATTCACAGATGTTTGCAGAGGAGTTTATACTGAAATTCAGTTACATAACGGATGCCAGTCAAAAGGCAAGGTGTAGGGAATAAAGCTAAAGGCTCGTTTTTCCAGATTAGCTTTAAAGGCATGCTGGGTTTCTCCCTCAGCCCAGTTTCGTGTTAACTGGGTCTGAATGTGTCAATTCCTCCTCAGTTTTCTGCTGAAGCTCCATGATAGGACTCTCATAAGGCATACCTTATTTTTTGTCAACAGCTGTAAGTGTGGGACTTTACAAGGATTTCAGCTGCCTTGTTCTATTCCCTGATAACACGAATGTATCAGCATATTCAATGTACACACAGGCACATCATTTTGCACACTGCTTTATACCCTGGTTCACTTTTGTGTAAGATTTTAAGCATATTTTTAAATACATCAATGTATAAAGTATGTATTAGTTGTGAAGCTGTTCATATTAATAAATGGGAGGTTTTTTGGTTGTTCCAAACAGATGGAGAAGTTTATACAATAAAAAAAAAATGTGTACAACTAACTAGTGCACATTGAATTAACATAAAAGGTGAAGAAAAGAAATGCATAACAGGAAGGCCACAAGAGAAATCAAGACATATTACACTGTCTGTGAAAGAAAGACTGACATCTAAACACGAAGAGAAACATGAAACAAAATCTGTCTACTTACTTTTGACTGTGTTCCCTTGGGTTACAGGGAGATGGGAAGGGTGACATTTAAAACCAGAGGGTACTGACTAAGAGACCCATGTCATTAATTTGGATTGCTAGATAATGAGGCAGAATAACAATAATTAACATATAGACACAGCAGGTTTTTTAGGTATCTTTGCTTGTTTTTTCCAGTACACTTTTAATCAAAAAATTGTCGCACAAGAACAAATTCCAAGTGTAGTTTCAGAGAACCAAAAGACCCTCAGAGCTTCTATGTATGATGAATTTTGGACTCCAACAAATATACTTTTATTTCTTTTCCATGGGAGGTAACTGACTTGAGTTTTGTGCTTTGTGAAGAATAGCAACAGTGCTTTTATAAATATATTCTTTCATCAGCTTACTATTTTAAGTTTAGCCTTATGTAATTTTAATTTAAGGTGGAAATCGTTGTGAAAATCCTTTAACTTTGGTTGAAAGCAAGCAGAATTTTGCATATCTTTTCTCTTCTCATTTACAATAATTCTTTCACCATAGCTCTGCAGTTCTGTGTCTTTCTGAAGCATCCTTCTCTGGATTCAAGCTAAGAGAAATAGCCTGAGAATCTTTAAATTTGATACCCATTTATCATCCTTCAGAAAACTTTCTTACACGTAGTATCAGTGTATGATGTCAAACAGCTACATATACATGTTTAAGGGCTGGACTCACACCAGTGCAGAAAGTTGTAGTGAGTCATTGCCCAACTGATGATGAATCATCCCCTCAGCACCTGGGACTGATTCATCCTTGCAGCAGGCAGCTATTGGCTACTGCCTTTACAGACACAAACACTGTCTCATAGATAGCAGTTGTCTGTGTGAGGATTTTGCTTGGTTTGTTACTGCAACCATTAATTGAACAGAAAAAAGATTGCTAAAAAAGATCAGTTTCAGTCTGAAAGTCTTACAGTCTCCACTTCCTCTATCCTTTGGATGTTCTTGTGTCCTTGGAGGACATGTCCCAACACCCAAGAGAAACACCTGAAAATTTTGTCACCAATTTCAAGTGAGAAGTGCAGACATTATTTACAGGCTCTATTCTATGCAAGTTTCCCCCAGTCAGAGAGTATCCAGAGCTGTATTTCAGATCATCCGCTTGATTACTTACAACCTGCTTTGGACATTGATTTTGGTTTTCTCTCTGACTATAGTATCATATGACCTATAGTTTCCCTGTTGTGACTTACTGATCTTTGCTTCATGGCCTTGGTTCAGCTTGGATCTCAAGCTTTGTGATTGAGCTGTTTGAACCTGGATTGATCTCTAATTCTGGTCTCCTCATGGCCATAAGTTTGTCATCCAGGAATGGGACCAAGCTTGGGTATTTCCCACTGTCTCAGGAAAAACCAAAAATCTAAGGATCCATGTGTAAAGGTAAGTGTCATCAGTAAAGGCAACATAGTTAAATTATTTTCACCTCAATAGAGAAGAGAACAAAAAGCCCAAAAAAACCAACCAACCAACCACCCAATGAACAAAAAAACAAAAAACAACAACAAAAAAACGTGTTTCGGGATTGAAATCTTCTAAGATGACAGAAATCAAGAGAAGAAATAGGCACTCATTCTGAGATATGGGTCATGTATGATTTAGCTGTTATAGCTGCAATTATTTAAATAAACACTCTGGCTTATTACAAAGTACAATGTTCACAAGCCATAAAAGAGTTCTAAAAGCCACATCTTCAAAGTAACACCGATTCCCGATTGCGTACAACTGCTTAGTCCCTCCCCCTTTTATTTCTGCAGAAGAGTATCTATTTGCCGTGAACCTTAAAGGATGGTGTTCAGATACCCTAGGTACAGATGCCATTTTAGGTGTCCCTGGTATGCTGCCACTCTAGAAAAGTAGAGATCTTCTACAGGTTCCATATCTACTTCAGAAATATTATGGATCTTAAGTGGTGCTGGAATGCTAGATACCTAGAGACTCTAACCAGAGATATCCTTCATTCAGCTTACTATCAAATCAAGCTGCTTTACCTGTCTGTCACAGAATGAATGCTGCTACTTCCCCTCTCTGTCAGCCATTTTCAGTCTGAAACAAGCTTTTCAATAGTAGAAGCAAACAGAAGAGTCTAGACTACAGCTAATGTTTTCTGAAAATTCTCCTGTTGTTCATTTAGAAAAGTGGTTGTTGCATGAGAATAAAAAGAGAGACTGCTATGGATGTAATGTAATGTGCATACATAAATACAGATGTCTTCTTGGCCATTTTTGAAATGAAGGCCAAGTTAGTCCAGATCTGCCTCAACAGGCAAAGCTTCATTTCTGCTAAATCTATCTTCTTTATTAAAACAGAACATTCCTGTAAATTCTATGCTGTGATTTTATCAAAATAAGGTTTGATCCATATCACTTTTGCAATTGGACCAAATCACAGCCAAAACCAAACCAAACTGGAAAATATCAACAAATTCTTACTAGGATAAAATTATTTTGGATTTCTTTCAACTGACCAAACAGACAGAGACAGCAGACTATCCAGAACATGCAAAACATGATTTCATGTATGATATTCTCAAAGTAATTCAACATTTTTTTCTTTGAAAGGACGGATCTCATAATGTCTCAAGACTCCGGGCATTATTAGCAATCTCATTAAAGCACAACCACTTTGCTGCTGTCTTCTTGTCTTAGCATTGTGTTTTCTTTGGTCCATGTCCTCATGACCACATGGTGGGACCACAGGCGCTCTCCAAGGTCCTGAAACATGGGACTGGACTTTGGAACCTTCTGTTACTAATTAGAAGTATTAAAATTTTAAATCAACATCTTCAATTAACTGTGGGTGAAAAAAAATTCATTTAAAAGCTAAATATTTAAATTCAAAATTAATAGAATCAGTCTTGGAAAAGAGAACTTAGGTTTAAATATATACTTGTATTTAGATCACATTTAGATGCTACAGAGTACAAATGAGAAAGCAAGCAAATTTGGGTTAGGCAACCTCAAAAATGTAAAATATCATCCTGGTCATTTAAAATATTTGGGAAGTATTTTTCATGGATGTTGAATTCCTGGAAAACAAGGTTGTTGAGATTTGCCAGACAAGGTGAATAATGTGAAGTTCTTGCTGAGCTCTGAGCTATCAGTATGCTCATTATTAATAAATACTGTTGTTCTTTCTTTAAATATATGCATCAACATTTGTTAGCTTGGTAGTGGCCTTTTTTACTCAGAAAGAATGTAATGGAAGCCATGTCATGAGCATTTGTTCTGAAAAGTGAGGCACTGCCCTTATGTTCCATTCCCTTGTAGTACCAGCTATTTATATGAAAGAATGGTGTGGTGAATTATTTCCTTTTCAGATTTATTGTCTGAAGTCGTTGCATGGCATAAGTTCGGGATACCAGAGATTACTCCTACATGTCTGTATAACAGTTCTGAGCTGCCAAGCTGATACCATGAAAAAACAGGAACCAGCTTGCAATCTTGCAGTCTTAATGAAGAGTCTAGGAACTGAATGTCAACCTTGATTGAGCTATGTCTGCACTTCCATGCCACTCTCCGTATCACAGCTCAGAAGAAAAATGCCCATGTTGCTCAGAAAAGCTTACTCTGCTGGTCCATTGATGCCTTTCTCACGGATAACTAAATGACATTATTTTTAACCTACCTTTAATTTGAATTTCTTGTCCACTAACTTAATTAAAATGAACAACATGGTATAAATTAAACTTGTACTATACTACTCCACTACCCCAAATTTCAGGGAGAATATATTACTAAAGTCTTTCTACCATAAAGCCTGAGAGGTAATTTGTTTAGAATGCCTTCTTCAATTTTTACTGTGTTTTCTAAATTATATTAAGGTCACATATGAACAGAGAAAGCATAGTTCTTGAACCGGTGAAAATCAAGACTACTGAAGACAATGAAGTATGTCAGCATTAAAATGTCAGGAAATATTTTAAATTACTAAGTAATATGAAGATACTTCTACTGGAATTATAGTTTAAGAAAAATATAACAAACAAACAAACAAGCAAACACAAAACTCCCAAAATGGTAATAGAGTTGTCACAAAAAGAAATTATTTTACAGGAGAAAAAAAAAAAAAAATTATTTCTTCAGGTCTTTCTCATTTAATTACTGTTTTGGACACCTGATTCAAAATACTGTATAAAGGAGGAATTAATTTAATCAACAAGCAATTCTGCAGGTGCTTCATCAAGAAGACCAGTTAACAAAGTAGAAAGACATTTCTGGACTGGAAGACACAAGAGTTCATTATGAGAGTAAGCGTAATCAGGCCAAAGTGCAATTAAAAGAACATTCATTATAATTGGAAACGCAAAAAGCAAGAATTACAAGATTTTCGAAAAGCTGTGAAACAAACTCATTCTATTTAAAGAAAGTCTCCTTAAATATAGCATTTAAATTAAAATACTAATAAAGACTACTTGCAGGCATGCCTAAGGGAAGCACAGGAGCTTGAAATGGAACTTCAAGAATATTCTTCTTGTTGATTTTAGCAGTTCCAGAAAATTTTACTGCCTTTGTGAGTAGTTCTTGGATCACCTTCTCTACCTGTATGTTGGTGATTTTTACAAAAATCTTTACGAATTGGTACCACAAATAAAACGTAGGTTTGCACATGTATAGAGGTTCCAAAAGCACTGTGAGCTTCAAAAATATGAAGAAAATAAAACCCTAGTATCCCTCTCTGGGGATGTCTGTAGCTTCAGAAGCATACCTCATGGAGAGGAAATGAATCCACCAAAGAATTGGTCCCTCTCATCCAGCAACTACTTTCCCACTATTTTAGGAATATTTAAAAAGGGGAGACTGGCAATCAGTAAGTTCATCAACCACTTAACTGTGAAAGGGAGACATGGAATAAAAAAATTGCAAAATCACCATTGCAAATTAGGTGTTGAAATCCTATTGAAGATTTATTAATTTGATATGTCAATGAATCTTCTATCCCAGCTGATGGACCAAAATTAAGACTTGGACGTTATGTTTGAAGGTTGAGAAATACTGCACACAGATTCTACTGAAATGATGCAATTCATTCTCCTGGGTAGTAGGGTAAAGATTTAAGTCAGTATTATTTGAGATTAATAAGACAAAGCTCAGGTGTTTGTACGTTTTTTGTGCCAGTGGCAACAGCTATATCTGCATCTACTTGTTTTGTTGTTTCCTGAAGAAATCTCTTGGGTTATGACATATTTCCTTGTTCATAAAATGAAACAGATTTCTACTAGAAGATAAAAAGGCAGTAAATGTTACTGATAAAGCTCATGCTGCTCCACTCTTAAGAAATAAAAAATAATGTTACCAGATGTTCTGTGTGGTCCCCTGTGCTGAAGCTGGGGAAACTTATGTTTACACTTCATTTACTGTGAGAAGCAAGATGCAGAGAAGACATGGGTATCTACAAGTATTAAGTGGCACTCTGAAGAGCTCTGCTGCTCCATGGCCCTCTAAAGTTGAGGGCAACAAAATTTCTCAGCTTTTACCCGGGTTTCATAAGGGTATGAAGCTGTCTTATGCTGTCACTGTATCTTCATCTTCCAGTCCTTCCTAACAGCCTTTGAATCCATTATCCAATTCCTGTTGAATTTTACAGGGATCTGGAAATCTCAAAAGTATTATGTTTCTACAAATATTGTGAAAAGATATAGTTAAGCAGCGAGGAGAAACACAAATAAATGCTTCTGCACCCTCTCAAAGGGAAAAACCCCTTAGCATTGAATCCACTAATTATCTGTCCCATTCTATTTCTGAGCTGAAAATATCAACTTTACAGTGTGCACCAACTCATCTAAAGACCCATTTAGTTCAAGTCTTATGAAAACTTGCCTTTTCTTGTGGACCTGTGCCAACATTGTTTACCATTATTTCCAGTTTTCTGACTTACTTCCATTCAATTCCTGCAAGATTTGAATTTCTTTGGAGCACCTTTATCAAACATTTGTGAAGCATCTCACACACAGTGGGAAAAACTGAAAGGGATTAAGAATAAAGGATTTATCATTCCTTCTAACCAAGAGTGAGGGTGGTTTATTGTCAGGATAGGACACTTCTCTAACAGTCAACTTTTTTTCTTCATCCTAAAAGAGAAAAAGGACATTTAATTTGGCTTTATATAATCTAAGAAACAAATCAAGATGGTAATTAGCACAGCACTGAAACATTCTTTCCTTCTATATCAGCAGAAAGATTGAATTAGTCCATAAAAATTAAGGAAATTGCTGTGGAATAGACAAGTTCAAGCAAGACAATATTCACCTTGTGCAAATTTAGACACCCAAACTTCATTTTTGAATTAAAAAACAAATCTGCTGAGACCACCACAAAGTGAATGAAGATGGGCAGGTTCTCCTAGAAGGTGCCTCAGGGCAGAACTCCATTAAGAACACAGAAAAACTCAGGAAATTCCCCTTTAACTAGTATCACAACTTGGAGTTCTAAATGTGCAGTTAGGAAGTTTAATGAAAGTGGAGATCTGAAATCCATTTTCATCTTATTCCCACGATTATCTGTAACCCTATAGCCAGGCTCAAGACTTATTACAGTAATATGTAACTGCAAGCCTTTTGAAAAAGATAAACTTGCAAGAATGGGGACAGCGAAAAAAACTATATGAAATTTCACCTTTACCCTATGGGAAACTAAGCCCAGGACTTTTGTGGAACTTGGAAAGCTTTCTAGCTTTGTCACAACTGGAAAGCAGGAAACAAAAACCTGGTGGAGTGGAAGGCTCATTTACCTAGAACTGATTTCCACAAATGAAGGATAGTAAGGAAAAAATAAACGGAAAACAACACAAAAGATAACAATTATATGAAGACATGGCAGTGTTAAGTGTAATTATTCTTCTGATTTAAGATGAGCATAATATTCTAAAGCAGCACTATACAGTGAGAACCATGAGTTATTTAAACATTTCTGTAGGATTTTAAACATTCTGATGAATCATTTGTAATTAGCTATGATTAAAAAGTCACTGACAAATAGATAACCCCAATGAAATACATGGTACGAAGTGCTTCACAACTCACATTATCTTTCTTTTTTGTGTGTTAAAAAGTAAAAAGATTTTACTATAATTACAGTCCCATACCAATGATTCATAAGGAGATACTATATTTGGAGTGCCTACTGATAGCCATCCCTATTGGCTAGTAAAAGGAATTAAATGTTTCATGTTCATTTGAAATTTCAGCTTAAGGCCATGCCAAAAATGTTTTGGTTTTTTTTCAGATCAAAAAGGGACAAAAGTGAAAAGACTTCCAGAAATAAATTCTATGTAATAGAAAAATATCAACCATATGTGCATTTCAGATTTGTAGATCAAGTTACAAGGTTGGCAATCAGATTTTGACTTCCTAAATATTCTCAGAGTTCTAAATATAATCTTCTTCTGTTCTTCTCCCCCCTCTTTCTCCCCAAACTGTTGTGTAGCATTTCTATGTGCAGTAAAGTGAGCTGTCTTGTTCAACTTGGAGAGGATTGGATTTGTTTTGTGAGTAAAATGACTTTTATTCCTCGGTTACTGTCCTGTACTAGTGTAAAGCAAAGGGTAGAAGCATAGGATCTTTTCTGGAATTGATATATATTGAAGCAGTCTCAGCCTCTTGAAGTTTTCATTAAAATTTATGATAAATCAGTTGTCACAGGACAATTCTTCCAATCATTCCATGGTAACTAAGTGAATTCTTGCACTATCTTTATGCCCATCTGCCTTTCTGCCTGTCCTTTCCCTTCCACTAACTTTTTGTCTGTATACCCTCCTCCAAAAAGGTTTCAAGGAGAGGTGAAGGTCTCAGAGAGAGTAAATTAATAAATTCTCATTAAAATTTTTCACTGAGTGAAAGAGCTCTCTATTGTTAGGGTTTTCCATATGGCAAAGCCTAAAATATTAACTGGAGGAATCACTGTGGTCTTGGGCATATAAGGAGGACTTAGTTTACTCCTGAAGAGGTGAGATTTTAGGGATCTGCAAGGCAGCTGGTGTCAAGAAGTGTAATGATGTGGGAAATAAGGCAGAATTAATCTATAAAGAATCCCTCTTCTTCAGTTCCACTGCTCATGGGACATCTTATGTTTTATTTGTACTTGTCTATGCTTAACAGCCAACATTTGTCTCCAGAACATGATACTGAAGTTCAAAGGCAAAAAATCAAATTGTTCACAAGATCAGGTTTTATGACCAGAAAATCTTACTGTGATCATCAGTCTGGACGACCAGATTAAGTTAATGCAGATCTTAGCATTTTCCTAATTTCTTTAGCAGGTGAGCTGAAGAAGAACATTTGATTGCAATCTACAGTAGCAGAGAATCTAGCACTCATTGCTTAAATTATTCCAATTTAATATTATTATGGAATTTAATATTCCTCACTGCTAAAGCTATACTTATGTTTTTAGTTTGTCAGCTCTGTTTTCACTCATCAGATCTTCCAAAAGACCTTTGCCTTTTATGTTGAATTACCACATTACAGGCTAAAAATATTAATTCTTTCTCTCTTAAAGAGATCAGACTCCTTCAATATCACCTTTAGTACAAAGTAAGGTTCCAACATGTTGTTAATTTTTAAACTCTTTTAAATTTTCTTAGCAGTTTTTAAATACTGAGATTTGGCTGGACATGGTATTCTGATACTGGTTTGATTGATGTGGTAATAAACCACCTATCTAAAATTATTGAAATTAATAATGCAATTTTACTAGCATTAATTCACCCTAAGCAGCTTATTGTATTACTTTCATTTCAATTCATATGTCATGTAAACAAATATGTTGTATTCTCAGCAGCTTCACTGTAGATTCCCTGTAAAGGATATATTAAAACTATTTCAAAATTCCTTGCAGTTATTCTGGATAAAAATGTTACTTTTTGAAAAGAGCTGAAAACTGATTCTATGAAGATGGCATACTGACAGCTTACTAAAAAGTTCAGCCTTGAATCATCTATAATAATAGCTTTTTCTTGGTTTACAAGATGGATAGATTATAGAACGAGGCAAGCTACAAATTCCTTACAACAGCAATAAGAATTCTTATCTGCTGCTCTGAAAGGAGAATTGCCAAGAGTTTTCAACATAACAAACAACCAATAATGTTTTTGACAGAAGGAAGAGTTACAGAGATAACATAAATATCTGAATTCTCACCAGTAAATCCAAACCCCTACCTGAAGGAAGATATCACAAAAGACATAAAAACTCACATGTAACAAAACAGGACACGAAAATCACGTGCAGAATTTCACAGCATCTACTGTGTCAAAGTAAGACCATGGCAGAGGAGCTTCTTTTAAGCTGTCATGAACTGTTTGGAGAGACCTTCTCTGAGTCCACTCACAAATTTTGAAGTCCATCAATACTGGCATGGGTTACCCTTTGCAAGCAACAGATGGGTCTTCAAATTTTATGCCTTAGCTTTAGTAAGTGGAGATCTTTTTTTCCCAGTACTACATTTTTTCTTCCTATTTCCTACTTTGTAAAATATTATTTCATCCTAATATTTTACCCTGATTATTTTTTCCATTTCTGTGCTATAAATTCCATCATTTCTATTGAGAGAAGTTATTCTGTTATCAAATTGGCATCAGTTTATAAAATTGCTATAAAAATGAAATCTAAAATAAATTAATTATTTGCCCACTGTCCAAATCCAGTAGAAAGCAAGCCACTCTACAACACTGCATTTTAATAAATTTAATGAGAATTCATCATTTTAATGTTAAACTGAAATAAATTACTACATGAAATCCTGACTGTTTAGAATAACAATGACTATAAAAGCAACACAAGAGATATTACAGTTTTTACATTTTGCATGATAATTGGCTTAAAACAATTCAGGGGGAGAGGACAATTTTGCTACAAAAAATTAAATCCTTCCCTGATTGTGTGTATGCCATTCTCACAGAAGTCAAGGGCATAATCTTGACCCAAGAGTGTCAACAGGAAGTCAGAGGATTAATTAACTAGGAAAACAAAAGCAAATTCTTATAAGAAGAAAATTTCAGAGACAGAACTGTTAAGGATAGTATTTAGGATATTTAGATAATGAATATATTTCCTAGAAAATACACGACATCCTTGTTATAGACATTAGGATCTTAACCACCATTTTGTAACATTTACCTAAAGTTTATTTTAAGAGAAGCTTTGTTTTTAACAATCATCTTAAATCCTAGTAAACTGAAGAATTAATTAGCAAGCACGGAGGATCAGCAAACTAATGCTTTAGTCTGTTAAACCATCTGCTCAGGAGCACCCTGCTCAAATCTTGGCATTAGGAGAGGATGGATGAATACTTTTGTCTCTTGCACTTAGTCACAACTTGCCATTCTTTGCTTAGGCACGTTTTTTTTTTTTCCTTCAGCTCATGGTAAATAAAGAGGTCAATAATTGATCAGATTTCTATTACCATGAAGTTTTGATTAACAGATTGCTAACAAATTTGGCAGAAAAACCTTACTGTAGCCGTCCATCCCTCTAATTTCATACCAGATTCCTGTATTCAGTAGGTATGAGTGAAGGGACAGATTCAACGTTATCTTTTGTTTTCTTTTCCTGATACAAAGCAGATCTATATCCAGTTAAACCAAAATAGTGTAAAGTAACTGAAGTCTTCAAGGAAATCTGTCATTCATTTCTGAAGACTATTAATGAATGCTCCATTAATATTTTACTACCTCGTTCTTTTTCATTATTAACAAGAACATACTTATCAGATCTGTGGAGGTCCTTGTTATTGCAACCCCAATCTGTCTTCATTTTCTAAACTTTTGTGCTAATTCTTTGATTTTGTGTCACAGCTTTGTTTCCAGAAAGTGCAGGTACATTCTGACACGTAATGGATCAAGGGTGGCATTTGGGAATGAGGGTAGCCAACAGTCTAGTCTAGTGAAATACTTTTTTTTGTTGACACTGAAACTATTTCCTTTTACTTCAGCCACTCTTTTACAGATTGAAAAGATGGAGAGCTGTCAGCTACAAACAAGGTGATTGATACAGTAGGGAAGCCATCCAGCAAATCACACTGTGAAGTCTGCATGGTAGCAAGGGGCAGAGAAAGGTGCTCCAAGGAGCACACTAAAAGGGGAAGGTGCACTGTACCACTACTAATCAATTTGTCAAAGACAGAGCAATGTTCTAAATAAAGGCAAAGATCTGGACTAAACCTGACAATAGATGGCTTCCTCTCCATCAACAGTCAGGTTTCTCCTCAGTTGTTTCTTCCTAGCTCTTCAGGCAGACATGATGCTGTGATCCTCTCAGGACCACAAGGGGAATATGGTTCTAGTGTCACAAAATCTCTGAAGAGGAGACATTTTCTTAAAATTCTGTTCCTCTCTCCATTAAGCTTTGTGCTCCTTGATTCTGCTCATGCATTACAGACTTGATCCTCCTAACTAGTTCCAACTGGCATTTTCTCATTGACTTCAATTAAGTGAGCCCAGGACACAGATAAGGTTCTGTGTGAGGAATCACTGTATGGTAGTAATTGCAGATTTTTATTCAAAGACATATTTTATCTGTGTTGATGAAATTAGAATAGGATAGGAAAGAGGGGAAAAAAAAGCTCAGGCGGAAGGGCTGGCATTTTAATTTTTTCGGGTTGCTTCTGTAGTAGATTGACCTCCCTCAGATAAATCTGTGCACCATGGAAACTATTTTCTCACTGAGGAAAAATTTCCAAGTTCAGCTGGAGGCCTATACATGAAGTTAAGCATATAGCTAAACTGTGCAACTGTGTAATCTTACTGCCCTCTTCCCATCCTTCTCTCCCATTGTTTGTCATCCTTACCATCATATCTGGTTTCAAAGCAGGTTAAGGTCATTGGGCTAGGGCATGTGCCTTTCACAGTGTTTGAAGACCACCAGTGCGTGGGAGTATGGGAAAGAAGGGGAAGGAAAACACTTTTTTAAATCTTCAGAGGATAAATAATAAGGCAATAATAACATGCTGTAAAAGAAATGAAATTAACTGATATTTACGCAGCCTTTTATCCAATGTATCTGCAGTGTTCAGCATAATTATAGTACTGCTCAGCCAAATATAGGTGGACAAAATGATTTCTTTATTGCTATCTTGCTTTACTGCGTACTCACAGCCTACAACCTGCAGGTCTAAATTAATAATAATAGTATGAGTGTATATATATGTCTATATGAGTTCATAGGGGCTTAAATTTTGTAAGCACCGATGAACTGTGACCATCTGAGCAAAGGAGAACTTTCTGTATCCAGACAATTCTGTGTAGGAGCCAGACAGAGACAAAAGCCATCCCAGCCAGCCACTGAGGGTGGTGCTGAAGCAGTTTCATGGAACTGGTGACATGTGTGGCAAAACAGCCTGCAGAGGCCAAGTCTAGAGTCCAGGTTGAGGGTTCTATTCTCAACTGTTTTTATATTAAAAATAAAGAAATTACTCTCTAATTCTCTAATTTTGTAACCTTAACAGGTCACAGATATCTGAGGACATGTAGTGGAATATTGCCCTCTGAGACAACCGCAAAGACAGAAATACAAAAAACAAAAACAAAAACAAAAACAAAAACAAACAAAAAAAAAACAACCAAGAGACTACAGACGAAGAAGCAAGCGATCAAAGCAATAAAGTTACTCAGAAGTTAATGCAACAGAAAGGGAAAAGATATGCATTGTAAAATCCAACTGACCACAAGTTCTGTTTCCTCCTAGTATCCAGGGGATTGCAACATCTCCTGCCCACATTTTTCCTATGCGTCTTATCTGCATTCTACAGCTTTACCATGAGCTCTTTCTTGTTCTGAGAAATCCAATAGTCACAAGATGACTACAATGCAGATGGCACTGGTTAAAGTCCTGAAGTGTCTGTATGCACACAACAGCACAGCGAATCTAGAGCCAGAGCTCAGCATAAGCTGAACAGGTTCTCACCCCTTGTAGTAGCTGAACTTAAACTCACTAACAGAGGTGTTTCAGGTTTTTAAGAGCTATATATATGTGAAATATAAGCCACAACTCTTGCAGGCAACACTTTAACTTCATTATAAAAAAATGCATAATATATACTTCAAGCATTGTTTTATATAGACCAAATTTCGTTGCTCTCCTGTCAGTTAGTTTCCACTGATATTTGTGTGTGCTTTTCAAACAATAACAAGGCAGACAGTAATAGGGAGTTTAATACCAGAGATTGTCATCTGACCCCTTGTCTTTTTTAAATTATTCTTCCTTTTTTTTTTTTTAAATGAAATTGATGCACTTCAAGTTGTTTGGTTTGTCTTGATTTGGTTTTTTGTTTTGCTTTGTTTTTCTTCATTCGTTCTTATATGGAAGCAAGCTCATTAGCTGACATGAGAAACAAGGAACTAAATTAAACTGAAGGTGATGTAGCCCGTAGAGGCAGAGAGAACTGATTCTGCAGGCAGAATCTTCTCTTCTGTTTAACTGTTTTCAGGATGTAAATCTCTGTAATCTTAGATCCTATCAATCTGGTAGTGATAATACTTAACATGAACATGTTAAGTGAAACAAGAGATATACCCTTTTTTGCCTTGGAATGGACAGGTTTATATTGAAATTAGCTGCAAGTTTTCCCTGTTGAAATAATGATTACAAGTGATCATACAAAAGTTAATCAACCTTCTTGATGGTGCCAGATAGATGACAATGAATGGGCTTTATTTGTTTGCTTTCACGACTGTAATTGGAACATGTAACATCAGAGGTTCCCATTTTTTCCTGAAATTACATGCAGCCCTATTCTCCTTCTCATGTGAACTGCAATACTTTCTTCATTAGCATATGCCGTTAATATGTTCATTAAATTCATGTCACATTGTAATTAATCTGAAAATTATGTCATTTCTGCAGAACCTACAACCTCATTAAGTTCACAGTATGTACATCACAGCCATTTTATTTCTGAAAGAGGTATACCTCTGTTTGGTTATTAATCAAGGGGTTATTTCTGCCCAGTTTACAGTGATTAACTCTTTACAAGAAATCATTTTGAAGCCTTGAAGCACGATACTAAGGAACAAAATTATTATATTTTCTATAGAGAGAAAAAATCATTGCATAGCAGCACTTATTTATATAGTACATTTAGTAATCCATACAACTGTATCAGTTTAGATTCAGCACACTGAGGTCAATATATAAGGCTGAGCAGGACCAAAAACTTAGGAGTAGCTAGAAACTATGGATTTCCAAACAGAGCTCTGATATTTGATTTATAAGGAGTAAAATGATAGCAAATCTGGTTTCAAAGTCATACTGAATAAAAAAATTATTTACCCATGAATAGTTGTCTATATTATACAGATAGAACAAAATTATCCTAATCAGGTGTTGCTGAAAAATACATGTTTAAACTCCAAATCAATATGATAGATTGCAGCCTACTGTTTCATTTTCAGCAATTTGTAACAAAATAAAAGTTTAGAAGGCTATCTCTCCTTAGGTAGGTAAATGTTATCTAATTTTTTTTTTCTTAGCATGGTGCAAGGGTTTGTTTTGTTTTTTTTTTAAGTACATAAACTTACTTTTAGGTTTGATTTTTCCAAGGTGATTTATACCAAGTGTCTATTTATAAATGTAAGCAAACTTACTGTCCTCTTAAAGGAAGTATTTCGTAGCTGGCTTTTGAAGATCTGGAGACATCAATTAGGGTGACCAACCACACAAATATACTTTACTAATAAGAAATTTGCAGCTGTGAGTGGCAGGGATTAACATATAGCAGGAATGACCTGAGCAACATCAAATACCAGGAGTTTCTGTGGGCCCGGATTTCACACTCAGCATTTGGCACCTGAGCAGCTGATTGGCAGTCTAGCAGCTACTGCCCATGCAGATCTCATACTGCCTTAGTTCTTAGGTTCTGAGCCCTTCGGAGGAATTGCAGCAAACACAAGGCACGTTCCAAGAACTACACCTTCAGTATTTCAGGAGCAGCATAGCAGCAACAATCAAAGGAGGCATTAGTGAATAAACATATTTTAATAATTGATACTATGGTTCTCTGTGAATATTGATGGTTAATAAGATGCTCACTTTACTAAAGTGTTTCTGAGAAAGAGGAAGACTGAACAGTAAATTCTGGGAAAGGAAGTAATGCTTGGCAAAATCCTTTTTAACTTATTTTTCAAAAAGATGCATTTAAAAAATACAGTATAAATTTTGGGGTTTTTACAGTTAGGGGAACAGAGAGCTTAGGCTGTAACCTGCTAGCGAGAACAGTGTGGCAAACAAACTTCATAGTTCTAAGAGAAAACTCAGCATATTTATGAATGGGATTATTGGTGTGGTTGCTTGCCGCAGCAGGGAAAGGATTCAGTGCCCCCGGAGGCAAATTTCCAGTCCTGTGCCAACTCATATGATTATTTAGATTCTCAAAAAATCTCTCTGAAGCCGTGTAGTGGCACAGAGAATAGGAAGTATGATGTTTCAAAGTTATAGAAGGTAGGATATGACAGAAAGGAAAACTTACAAAATAAAAGTGAAGTTCGTGCTAGAGAAACATTTTTGGGTCTTTTTTTTTTTAATGTAATTTTGATGAACCTGCATTTTTAGAAAAAATTCTGCACTGATGAAAGAGAGCAAATAGTTATATTTCAAGCAATCGAAAACATCCATTTCTCCTTTGCAGTAACAGGTTCCGACACAAGTCAGTGTGAACTGCGTGTATAATAGATGCATTTATAGCGAAAATTAATTTGTGTGTATTATTGAAACCACAAGTGATAGAAGACATCTTTACGTGCTCTAAACTCCTGTAAGAACCTACATACATACAGCCACGTAGCCGTGCAACAAAGCGTCGAGAGCACCGTACCTATGAACCCCAGGCACTGCTTGGGGTTGCAGGAGGAGGCTCGGCGGTGGCTGCGGCAGGACGCAGCAGGCCAGGCATCCCCGGCCTGCGCAGCCCCAGAGGCAGCACTGGCCAGCCGGGAGAACGCCGTGCTCAGCACCCTGCAGCACGGCTGCTCTGCTGACACCAGCTCCGCTCCGATAGTGCTTGTGGCAACGGGAAGAGGCAGAGGCTCGGGAGCGCCGGTGTACGCTTTCTCTAGGTGTTTATTTACCCACTAGGGTAAGGCGAAGCCTGCAGAAAATTTAGCAATACTGAGGCTGGCGCATCCACTAAACAATTCAGCGAGGGATGAATTACGGCTTCCTGCGGCGTAACTGGTAGTTCTAGTCCTGGAGGAGTTTGCAGAGCCAAGTGGACCACTTCGTGTACCAGGGCAAGCTCGGGGCGGGGGCCTGTGTAACTGCAGAGTGCGAGAACAAAGGGAACAAACCCCGGGACTTGCACACGGGGCTGGCGAGGGGCCGCGACGCCGACAAGACCCAGGCGCGGTGCGGCGCAACGCCGGCGAACGCCGCTGCCTGCCTGCCTGTCTGCATCCATCCATCCTCCCGCTCCCACCCGCGGCCCGGCGGCGGGACGGGACA
>VYXC01009026.1:1204902-1239755 GCA_013397175.1 Platysteira castanea
CCGGGCGGGGTCCCGG
Organism: Platysteira castanea; assembly: GCA_013397175.1. NCBI lineage: Eukaryota > Metazoa > Chordata > Aves > Passeriformes > Platysteira > Platysteira castanea. The sequence continues at coordinate 1,204,919 of VYXC01009026.1, forward strand.
CAGGTGCCGCCGCGGGGCGGGGAAAGCCGGGCGTGCCCGCGCTGCCCCACCGGGGGTGCCCGTGCGGGGACCCCCCACCCCCGGCACGGTGCGAGCGGCGGGGGGCCCTGTCTGGCAGGGGGTCAGCGCGGCGCCCCTCGGCAGCGAGAGCGCACCGCTATATATTGTAGTTTAAATGCAAATGATCGTGATGTAACGAGCACTACCGGGCTTATAGGCTGCGGGGTTGCTTTGTATGGGCACCGCTTCTTACTTTACTTCTGGATGTGAATTCAAGAGGCGTGAAATAGCCAGGACTGTTATACGTTCTCCCATGATACGTTGATTAAATGTAAAAAAAAGAAGTCTTATTTTCCTGCAGCTGAAAAGGATAAACAATTTAATCGCTCTTGACCCTTATTCTAGTTTTTTTTTCCTTTAATGTAGTTATTAGTTGACTGTCTCCTTGTATATATCTTGTATATCTCATACATCATCTCATAATTTTTATGAAAACGTGTCCCAGTCTCTGTTTAAGAGTTTTATTACAAAAATTATGATGTGCCTGATACCTGCACTGCCAACTTTTTTCAGTACTGAAGAAACATAGAGCAGTCTCTTCTGCTGATGTTTGTTTAGATCTTGCTAAAACTTTGCTAACAGGCAAATATGGTTTCCCACATTTTGCACATAGATGTCTTTATTTCTCAAGGCAAGAAGCATGCAGATAAGTAGACCTTAACTTATGACAGCTAACATTTTAAGTATGTTTCTGTCAGCTGCTCTATAGGCAAGATCTGCTTGTTTACAGGAATATGGAAAGAGTGTACATGAGATAGAGAAGGAAGCTTATTTTGGCTTTTAAAATAAGTGTATTACTTAAGTTTGTAGGACTATTTGGTTTTGGTGTTTTTTTTTTTTTTTTTTTTTTTTTTTTTTTTTTTGGTAGGAGCCTGTAAGTTGACCCAAATATATTTAATTGGATTGGATTACTAATTATAGTTCATGTGGATGTATTTTGGTTGGATGCAACCAGTAAGTCAAGTTCAAATAAGGGCCAAAGAAAAACTTCAGACATAAGATGTCTCTGTTTCCTAGAAGCCTACATGTATTTTTTGAATAACTCCTTTTTTTTTAGTCTGATGTGAGTGCATTGTGTGTGTATGTATGCACAGATAATATTAACAAGACTGTCTTGTTTAAGACAGTTTATTATGGTGCATTACTCTAACTAGGTTTGAATGGATTCAGTAGTCAGTTTCATAAATGGGTTCACAGGAAGTAGTATTTAAGTGTTTTACTCCCTTATTTGGGGGCAGGTGATGTGTTTTTAAGCAAAATGCTGCCATTCCAGGGGAAGTAGTTGAGAATTCAGACAGGTACTAGTTTTAACTTTGCCCCAGTTGAAGTGGATACAGTTGTAAGGCTTGGATAGTGTTGATATGCACTAGAAATTGTTGACTTATTGATACTGTAACAAATGCTTTGCGAAAGGGAAAATACTCTGGTGTGGTTTTTTAAGCTTGACTCAAAACCACTTACTAGAGGTCTGCAGCTGTTTGTAACCCAAGCTTCTGTTTGCAAGATACTAGCCAGAAGCCATATCTTGACTTCCTACTGCATTTTGCAACAGCATGTATCTGAAGTTTCTATTATAACCAAAAGATCCTTCAGACTACATGGAATTTGCCTAACACCAGGTGATTGTGTGTCCTTTCACTTTCTGGGTGCATATTTTCCCAGGTTAAATAGACCTATTGAATAATAATTTCTATGCCCAAGAAGTATTATTTGCCAAATAACTTTTAAATACTCAATTGTTTTGGAAGTCATGAACCATTACTAAAGTGGTTTGTGTTAAAATACATTTGAAATTTCTGCGCTGTTCTGAGTATGAAGATGATACAGTTTCTTGTAACTGTTTGCTTACAGTTTCATTTTGTGCTGTTAATGCAACAGGTGCTGTGGACTTGGCAACATTGTAGCCTAGCTTTCCTTCAGTTTTGAAACAGAGACCCAATATTCTTTGGCGTCTTTTATGGCTTGGGCATGCTACTAATTTTAGTCCACATTGGCGAGTGGAAGGACGTGGACATATACTGACTGAAAACTTTGTTGTACCATACTTTCATTTTGACATGGATAATGCATGGATGAATTGATTTCCTATGAAAGTAATGCACCATACTATAACTGCATGTTTTGTAGGGGTTTTGGTTGTGTATATAACAAAAGTCCTCTGTTCTCTTTTTTCCAACTAATAAAATAAACATTCTGTTCAAAATGTGCTATGCTCCCCTTGTGAACTACAGTAGCAATTCAAAAAGAGGGAAATAGTTAAATGTGTGCATCCATAAGTTTCAAGGTTACAAAGTTGCTTTTATTTTCAGTATTTGTATGAAATTTACAACCTGCTTCTTGTTGAAGTACTGTCTTTTATAAGAAAAGATTGCCAACTTAAGTGCCTTTTCAAATTATTCTAGAATATTAGATTAATTTGTATTATCTTGGGTTCTCATTCTGTTAGGATAGGCCTAATAAGAATACCGTGGAAGAGGCAGGGGTGCTTTCTAGCACAACATGTAGTTCAGGAAGTTTTGCATTGCTTGTGAGGAAAGGTGTGGTTTCGGTGAGAAACTTGCTTGTTGACCAATATGTTTTCTTTTTGCTGTACAGAAGAGACTTCCTCAGGATCACGGGGTGTCCTTGGTAAATAAATGTGTTGCACTAGTTACTCTTCTTTGCAACAAGTTGTTGTGGTATAGAAAAGATTGCCTTCTAAACATAAGTTACACAATAGCTGGAAAAGCTGATTCAAGGTGTTTAAAAATTAATCTGTTAAAGACAGAGAAACAACAACAAAAGCCCCCAAAACTAACACCAAAAGCCCCCCAAAATCCCAACCTAACCCCAAACTTACCGACAAATAACAAAATATTGAATGTGAAAGTTAACTTTTTGGGTTTTTACTTTGCATAAAAATTAATCTTTAAAGTTGTGGTTTATATGTTTATCTTGGATAATTATGTGAACAACATTCTGGACTCCCTGTGTAAAGAGAAGAGTTTACAAATGAAACTTATTTAGGCAAATCACTAGTATGTACTAATAAAAAAACCTGCAAAAAATGCAAGGGTACAGTCGGTGATTATTTGGCATTTTGTCCTTGTTCCATGACTCTAGATTAATTTTAACTATGGGCATTCAGGTAGTTTTGATGCATGCCAAGGATTTTAAACAGATTATTTTTGCTTTTATTATTTAAGGATGTTGTTCAGGTGTAGTAGGAAGATGTTGCAAAGTTATTATTTCCAAAAAAAATCCCCCAAGGTATAATAACATTAAATGTTACAGTCAAGGAGAGTAGGCATATTTGGCTTGTGCATGTGAAGGTGCTTACTTTTGCTCAATTTAAATGTTTCTTTGATTTTTGATACTATTAGTGTCAACACTTATTTTGTTTAGGATAAATAAATTAATATATGTTGAACCCATCTTGACCAGTCTTCTTTTTTCACATATTTCTTTGTGAGTATCTAAGTGTGAGTCACACTGATCAAAAATAGCATTAAGAACACATTGTTGCCCTGTGATTTTTTTTTTTCTGTAATATCCTGACTAAAGAACAGTAGTGATTTTTAAATTCCCTCAAGAATGCAACTGGGACCTCAATATTTCATGTGCACATCTGAATGACTTCACAGCATGGTTTGCCAAACTTCCCTGCATTGTCCATGTGACAGAGTTGTTTGAATGCCTCCTGCAGCAGGAGGAGAGATGAAGACCCTGCTTCCTTTAGATCAGTGAAGATCTCACCACTGCCTTTTTGTAGGTGTGGAGTATCAGTGCCCAAGAGTCAAACGCTTCTTGTACAGCTGGTTTAACACCACAGGATAAATGCACTGCTTCTCAGTTCAGTCTCAGCAACCTTGCAAAACAATTTCTACCTACATACATTTATTTTTTTTCCCTAAGCATTGTGTTTGCTGAGATATGTAGTTGGTCCAGCTTGCCTCATGAGCTTTTACTGAAATTATTATATCCTTTTCTAAATGTTTTAATACATGTTGAGACAGAGAATTAAGGTTGTACTTGGAAGTTTCATGTAATCTGGCTTTTCATGTAACATTTGTCAAAGACCTTCACCTAGTGAACTCTGCATCTGTGTGTAAGTTAGGGTTGTAGGGAATTCCTTCTGTCCTTAGGAAATTCAGATCTCAAATTGATGAGAGTAATGCTTTTTGAGTACCCATTTTTGAGAGGATCCAAAGGTTTTAGGTTAGAAGTTGATTATGTTCTAGTCATGTAGCAGTGTCAGGATTTGACAGTATGTTCTGCAGTGTTTCGTTGCTCTGTACAAAGGAATCACAAAGTTCATTCCTATTACAAGACAATTCAGAATTTGATTTGTTCAATGTAGGCAAAATAAATGAAACCTACTCTGTAAGAGTTTAAAAGAAAGCTATTTGGTAGGCATGTCACTGAACTTTTCTCAGCTTTTATATTAATGGTTTGAGAATGCTTTTTTTTCCCCTCAGTACTTTCTTGTTACTCATGAGTAGTTCACATATTTCTGGTTTTTATTTAGTGGTGTGCTAGGTCTTTTATGCACAATACGGAGTTGTGCTGCAGAAAAGTTACCATCACAGAAATAATTAAATCCATGAGTTTAATCAAACTTTGATTTGTATCTCTTGAAAGATATCTTTTAAAATCTCTCATCTCAGAATGACTAGGAATTTCCAGATTCTTTGAACTTTTGGAAATTAGGTTAGTTTTTTTCCTGAGTCTTCTAGACATAGAAAACTAATTTTAGTTTGTTTTAAAAATATGGAACTTATGTTTATTTTTTCTTCATTGTTTGAGTAATTTCTAAACTATATTTTAAAGGATCAAAGGAACTTTGTCTCTAAAAGGCAAGAATTAGTATTCCTACATTAATCCTTGGCAAATTAAACTTATTACACGTGTTTTGAAGGGTTAAGTAACGTTTTCATAGTTGTGATACTGAGCTCGGCTAATCTTTGATTTGACTTCCTCTGAGTCCCAAAACTCTCCCAAGCTCATTGTCTCAGTAACTTTTTTTAATGCATAATTTTAGCCCTCTCTTCATCTTTTCTACTTGAAATGTATTCTTTGGTTACATTTCAGACATACACTCTAATCAGTTTTATCTCTGCTTCTGTCTGCTTTTCAGCTATTGTTTTATGTGATTTGAGGGGGACAAAAAGGATTTAAAGCATTTTTGTCAATAAACACAAGGCAAAACAATAGGTTGTTAATGTTTCACGTGGGATTCTAAAGAAACAATTTAGTTACATTTAGAAACTTCCTTTATACCTTGGTAAACAAAGGCAAGGGTGACTTTGTTCACCTTGCTTTAATTATACCTTTGTCCCTTAAAATAACTTGCTTTGTCATTATAGTAGGAAATAAAATACAGAATGATGGTTTCTTTCCTGATAAACTTATTCAGTTGCAGAATATAAATAAAGCATCTAACTTGTATATTAATATTTCAGTGTGCCTGCATTCTCCTAACTTGGCTTATCTGAGCATATATTAGTTATGTGAAGCTTTTTGACATACTGAAAGTGAAAATAGAACACTGCAAATATTAAGCATGCACGTAAGCATGCGTTAAAAAGGACTATTTATGTTTTCCAAAGTATGTTGGTTTTCCTTACCACAAGGTGTAGGCAGTGCCATTTTCCTATCATGTCCCTCATTATTCCAAATCAAAACTTATGAAGTAAAGTTGTTATGAGTAAATTTCTAATACCAATTTTCTTAAAGTCATCGGGTCTTTTAGTATGAGATGTAGTTTAAAAAGTTTTTGCAATGCCTGTCATGGAGAGATCTTGGGATTTTTTAATATTTGTTTTAAAAACTGTAAAGATGTCTACTTAGAAAGTACTTAAGGTATCTTTCAGAATTTTAATTGTGTGTATGTGAAGTTTACCACTTTGTAAATTTTGGATCTGTTTTCTTTTAATAATCCTATTTTTAAATTTCTTTGTCTTGTCAAATCAGTTCATCTTTTGTGTTGTTTTGATATTGTGGGGTTTTTTTGTATTTCTTTTTTTAATTCTTAATTGACTCTAATAAGTTGGACAAATACTATCTGCCTAGAGGTTCCTTTTTCCTCAATCCAAGTTGTGATAGTATTTAAATCAGTCAGTATAACCAGAATTCCAGAATAGGTAGTTTATAAAAGCCTGTATAAATACCTCATGATTTTTAGTTAAAGCACTCATCTGAATGTGATTCTTCCATTAGCAATATAGTCTAATTTGATTTAGCACGTTTTGTAGCAATCTCTGTTCTGTCACATAGTCTTTTGTGTAATTTTTGATCATGTGCAATGTATCCTCTAATCGTTTGGCCAGCTTTGCTAGGGGAGGAGGACATGCATGTGTTCTTCATATAAATGAAACCTGGATCTCAGCTTCCATTCCTAGAGATAACACAGTTTTTAGTTTAGAGCCTTGACATTTTGAATTCCATGCTCTGGGAGTGCAACCTGCATTGGAAACAGTTACAGCGTGCTTGGTTGGTTGGGAGGAGTCAAACTCAAATTTGAGAAAAACTCTTAATAGCTTGATCTGCTACAAAAAAAAAAAGCCCCCAAAGCAAGGAAACAAACAACACATATGTGATGGAAGCCACTGGAGGATGACTGAGAACAGCTTTTTTGGTGATGCATGTTTTGTGTGCATGCACAAAATGATTCAGTTACTCTTCTGAAAAATAAAGAGAGAGAGATGATGAGATTTGGCTCTGCTTACGTGGAGGACCAAAGAATCTCAGTGAGTCAGGCAGAAGGAATCGGAAAGATTCACTTACTGATCTTTTTTCCCCAAATGCTTTACTAAACAAATGATTACTTGTAAAAAAGGAAAATGGTAGTACTCATATATTAAGAGAACAGAGTTGGATGATTCACTTAGTTGATAATGGTACAAGAGTTACGGGGATCATCTGTGGAAGCACTGAAATTGATCCTGTTGGTATTCTCTCTGGTAACTTGAGTTGGTAAATGTGAGAGTATCTGTTTTTTCTCAGCTCCAAAATTGTTGAAAGTAGAAGCCTGTGTTTATGAAAGTTCTTACAACAGAGAACTGAATCATACAATTTACACTGAATTTATGGGTGCTGTCTTCTTTACTCAGCTGTCTCTTGTCATGGGGAGAATGGGAAGATGCCCAGATTCCAAGAGTGTTGTCTGTTCTTATGAATCTCAGTAATAATTCACTTGCACTTAGTAGTTGTTAAGTGTAGACCTGAACCACAGTTTTTAGTTCTTCTGCTTGGAAGGGATTTCTTTCCTTCTCACTATTCACCAGGTGTCTGTAGGTAGCTGACTGCTGTGATGGGCATGAGAGCCTCCTTTAATTTAAAAACAGAAGCTGGGGAAAAGCCATCTTCCTACTGAATGGTCCATTGCTCATTTTAATTGTTGATCTTATAGTTCCCATATGGTAGCATCATGAAGTAAGATGGTTCTTCTCTATATTGCTGTTATTCTTAAAGTTCAAGATGAAAACCAAGAAGGTGTTGGCTAGTTTTGACCGTGGCTCAGGGAAACTGTGAACCTTAGCACAGGGATCTAGAACTCTGTTGCATGTAATAGTCTCTGCTTAATGTTTGGTCAGAAAGTTGCCTTTGCAACCTTTGCAGCTAGGGACTTAAAAACATAATACTGGATCTTTAGAAGTGTGCTGAATTGTTTTATCTCACACTATGAAAGTGGCTTAATAACTTCTTGAAAAAAAAAGGAAAAGTTGTGCATTTTTTATAAGATAAAACTCCCCAGCAGGTGTTTGCATAGAATCATAGAATCATTTAGGCTGGAAAAGATCTTTCCAACCACTAACCTAATACTGCCAAGGTCCACCACTAAACAGTGGTGGACACTAAATTCTTCACATCACTGACTGTAATGGAGTAAATTTTTACACCTGCATTGTAAAGTGTGCTGACAGTGGGTTTTCATATGTACTGTGCATATACATAACTATCTGATACTGTCTGCAGAATACACACAATATACTGTTGGAAAAATATCTTTCAAGTTTGATAAGATACAAAAAAAGAGGGGAAAAAAGCAATCTGATATGTTCTCTAGTTGCTGGAAAATATATAAAAACAAGTCAAGTTCTTCCCAGGAGGAAGCAGCTGTAATGCAAAACACCATCATCTCCAGTTCTTACATGTTTTTCTCCTATTTCTGTGGGTTCATCCTATATAGCAGTAAGGGAAACTGTAAAAATTACTGCATACCAGCTGCCGAAACTTCAATTGCATTGGGAGAGCAGAGTTGATTGCTACCAAGTATTTAAGTCCTATGCCAGATGTGCAAAATAAACATTTCTGTAGGTTTTCTTGAAATAGTTGAACTATAGACGAAATGCTGTTTTCATGTGCGAGTTCTTGTCCCATGTGTTTCGGACAACTCCTTTATATCTATACACAATTCTTTATTACATCTTCAGGGAAGAAGGTTTCTGTGTGACTCTTTTTCATTAAATGGCCAGTTTTGGTCACGAGAAGAAGTAATTCTCAAAATTCTGCTCTTCTGGAGCTTTGCTGAATGACTTTTAGAGTAGAGGAGTTCAGCTTTTAGAAAGGCTCAAAGGCATTTAATAAGGGATAATATTACAGATGCTTAGAAGTGCCTTCTTGAAAGTGTAGTGTGCACATATAACCTTTATTTTCATTAGTCTTTTAATGCTTTGATTTATCTCCTTCAGCTTCCTATGTAATTCAGCTTGACTTTTAATTACCCATTAATGGAGCAATCAATACAACCATGGAACTGTTGATAGTTCTAAAGTTGTTTCTGGTAATACTGTGAAGCTAAACTGGGGATAGTGCAGTTAATTTTATCACCGTATTGATGTGATTTTTGTATTTTTGGGATTTTGTTCAAGGTTCTGTAAAACACTACATGTGATGGGTGGGATGCAAGCCCACAGACATACACTTGAGGTTGTTTGAGGCACTGTCTGACATGAAAGTCGGTCATAGATCAGATTTTGATTGTGTAACACTAGCTTAATTGTAATCAGTGGGTAAATAGGGAGCTTCAAGCATGAATTCATTCATAAATCATGGACTGATTGATCAGCTGTGGGCAAACAAGATTATTGCTACTTAGTACAGAAGTTAATTTCTTATAGCTGTGTCTACCAATAAGAATAAATCATTGCACTGTTCACAAGTACACACCAAAAAAGAAAAGTACATTAATTTGGCAAAAGGGTAAAATATATTGCCAGCCCGAGGTAAATACTGGGGATACATTGCTTCTTGTATCTTTATAGCTGGAAAAAAAATTCAACTGTGACTGCTTCTTAAAGAATGCAATGAAAGTCTTGTAGAAAACTGAACTTAAGTTGGGTATTTGGAAATTGATGTGCTTACACTTCCTTCCCAGAACAGCTGCTCCTAGGTCACAGTTGTTTGACACCCACCTCTGGGCTTTGTAAAGGTTTATGTGTTTGTAATAAGAGCTGGTGCCGTGCTGCGGTGATCCAGAACAGCGGAACAGCAGCCTGCTTTCAGACGCGTGTCTTAATCTGTCAGATCTCTTTTCATGCACAGCTGATAGACTTGCTTATCTCGTTTGAAGCATGCAAACAAAAGTTCTGATAATGTCTGACCCAGAAAGTAACTCTCACACTAGTAAGGTGCAGGATGTGGAAATGCATGTTTTGGTTATTTCTGCTGTACTGGCTTGTGTATAATATGATGCCTAAGCAGCTGAAATTTAGATCAATTAACATCAGTAAAGCAGCCTCATGTCCTTCTGAAATGTTGTACATAACATTTTCTTTTAACTCTTATGAAAACTTAAACAGGGTGTGTTTAAGACACAGGTATGTGGTGTCCTGCTGGACACAGCAGGGTGTGATGCCAATGCCAAAGGTTGTGTGTCACCTGTGCAGGTCTCACTGCCATATCTGCCAGTGCCACAGGGATGCCTCAAAAACACTGTAGTCAATATTACTTAGACTTTATGGTATTAATGAGTTTAAATTGTGATTTTTACTCTCATACAGCCAAATTACCGAGTGTTTTTTGAAAAAAATAGTTTAAAGGAAGCAAAACTTAGGTGAGCACAGTAGAGTGTTCTGTAAAATCAGATTGTACTGTATTTTTGTTGCATACCACTTGCAAAAAATACTCATGCCAAGTTTTATTTTGTATGTTCAATATCCATACAGAAGTAGCCTTCCATCTAGCTGCTGTGTCGTGCAAATACACATTTTTCAAATGATAAATAAGAAATAACCTGTATGTCTATAATGGTTCAGTTTTTAGTTTGTACTTGTTTGTGTTAAAACAGCTGATTTCCCAGTGCTTTCTTCATTCATTTGTTGCCCAGATTGCTTCTAGCACAGTCATATTTGTTTCTTTCCTGTTTATATGTTGGTCAGTCTATTAAAGGGATATGTATGGGCTGCATTTGATAGCACTAAAGTTGTGTGTGAGTTCCTGTTCTGTGCCACCACTGTGTACATGTGTGCTCTTGTGTGTAGAGCTGTAGAAGGGTGTTCCTCCACCATCAGAGATATCCCATTTCTTGGCTTCCCATGATTTTCTGGATGAGCATTATTTGAATGCTTCTCTTTATTTTGAAGGTTGGAGGGGAAAGGCAGTTTGCTGGCTAAAGGAAAAATCTCCTGGCCTCTGGCTTCTCTTCCTATTTGATTGTAGTGCTATTTATCTCTTCTTCACAGCTGTTAGGTACTCTGGGAGTAAGGTGGCCAAAAGAAAGGGTTGTAGCTTCTGAGAGTGGTATGTCCTGTTCCAGGACTAACTTCCCTTCTGTGCCCTGCAGGCTGAGATTTGTAGGGAAAAGAGCACTCTTTTCACTGCCTGGCCTAAAGTTTTGAGAGAACATGCAGTCCTTTTTATAAACTGAATATTGAGGGTGGTTTTGGTTAATTTGTACTTATAAGAAGTTGTTTTTCTGTTTGTGTACTTGGAGATGGTGCTGTTTTTAAAAAACCCCTGTAAGTTCAGGATTTCTATTGGCTATAATAAAATTATAGTGGAAGTAGCAAGAATGTAACCTTTCCTTCCATTTTCTTGCACTCTTAATATGATTGTAGGTAGCCATAGTAGAGGAAGTACTTGTCCATTGCATGGATTCTGATGACTGTGGGAACAGGGGAAGCTCCTATGTGTTCAGAGCTGGGCCTGAACAGTGAAGCAGTGCCAGCAGCCCTTCATTTAACTGCATCCTGTGCATTAGTACAAGAGAATTCTGCTGTGTGCATTTTATGAAAGTGCCATATGACTTAAATTTTAACATGTTCTGCTGCTTTTTAGTATTGTAGTGTTCATGGAAAATGTGCTCAAAGACTAGAAACATGATTGTGTTATACAGTTAATTAAAAATAAAGGCAGATTTTTAATATGAGCTCAGTCAGTGAAATACATCAACAAAGACTTTTTTGTTGGCTGTCAAGTGAGAAAAACAGAAAAGACTCAAATTCTTTCTCTAATATTTCCTTCCAGTCTGACTCATCAATAGAAATTGTGAAGAGCTGCAGAAGAGAAGCCAAACAGACAAGCTGATAACTCAAAGAAATACTCTTTTGAGTTTGGAGTTCAGAGTGGAGTCATCATGAGCGATGTTACCATTGTGAAGGAAGGCTGGGTACAGAAGAGGGGTAAGTTCTACCTTTTAATGTAAAGTGCTTCTGATGTCTCATACACTGTGCACAATGGTATTACATGGTTACACAGATGAATGTTCTTGATGTATCTTCTGGTCTGGAGCAAGCTCATCTGACCATATGGAATTAGTGGCCATTAAGGCCTTGTTGGTATTGATACCCAACCCTCAGCACTGCCCTCTTTGTAGGGGTAACTGAGAGTGCAGAGGAAGTTGGACTCAGTAATTCCCACTTCACCTTGAGCCTTGCTGCTGCAGCTGCTGTTACCTCTGTGTCAGACTAAGCTGGCTGTTGTGGCAGCTGGCAGAGGCAGTAATAGAGGGGTGCAGTCAAAGGTTGCCGGGAAGCTGCTGTAGATGTGATGCTTTCTGTGAGACTTCCTAGATGCCAAAATCATTCAGTGTGGCTCAGCTTGTATTACAAATGCAAGTAGTCCCAGTAAAATCAACGTAACACTTGCATATAGCTCAGCACACACCTAATTACTTAGCAGACCTGGAAGCCATATGATTAAAGAATATGTTCCTAACTAGAAGCCAGTATAAAGTACAATTTTCTGTTACATTTGAATTCCTGTGAATTCTTGAGATATCTCTTTAAAATGTTTCACCATGTGATTTACAAATTTAGGGAGGTTGCTGTATCTTCAGCTTTCAATGTGAAACCTCTAGAAATGTCTGGGATTCATATCATGTGATGAGCTTTGGATGAAATCTTCCATGCTTCATGCTGCTCTGCTTTAGGTTGTGGTTGCACACATGATTATTTTTGAAAGAATATAACCTCTCTCACAGAGAGAAGGTGATCTGGATTTTAGGGTGATTTATGCCATGAGTTTCTGTGATCCTAGCCTAGAAGGATTAAACTGAAATAGTGAGAACAAAATTACCCTTTAATTTACAAAGAAATGCTTTGCTTCAATAGCAATGTGAAGACAAAGATCATTAATAACTTTCTTATTGTAGATTGACATTAAATGTCAAATAAGGCAAGATAATGAGAGAAAAAGTTTATCATTCTTTTATTATTCCTACATAAATTGTATTTCAGGATGCATTATGGGTATTGTAGATGAAAATGAGCTAAACTATGTTAAGCTTAAGGCCTACTTCCTATTTTGGAGTATATACCTCTGTTTATAACAAATAATATTTTACATGACAGGAACTATTTAAAATTTTAAATTAGTTTTCCTTTCCACCTTGTTGTTGTTTACTCAGTTTGGAGATCTGATTTCCTTTTTTTGATTATTTCATATAAATTTCTTTCAAATGTATTTGAATGGTTAGGATGCTCCAAATAATTTTCTTTCACATGGCATCGGTTCCTTCATGTAATATTGCTCATTCTTATTACAACTCCTATCAACTCTGTGAGCACTGGATATGCATATATTAATTACTGGGATCCAGAAAAGGACAATGTACAATGAAACTCAGTGTCTTACTTAATATTTGAAATTCTGAAATGTAAAATAAAGGTTTTCCTTCTCGCCCTGTTTTGCTATATATTAATTGAAGAAAAGCCCACTGAGTTGACATTTTGATGTCAGTTTTGTTAGTAATTATTTTCTTTTCTAATTAAAGACATTCCATGACATAAATATCTTATCATAAATAACTTCGAATTTATGGTTGTTTTTTTTTTTCTTGCTATAGGTAACTGTGTAGGTTTTAGCGTGAATTTTTTAAAATTGCATCTATATTGTCCTTAGTTTTCTTTGTCTGACTTCTTCTGGTTGTTGGTGGGTTAAAGTATTTCTTTTATTTGTTTCTGAAAACAAAAGGAAAAGCATGGTTGTGTTTCACAATATTAAGAGTTTGTAAGCTTTTCATTCAATGGCTGTGCATTTGGTATAATTACAGCTTTTACTCTGACCTTGCACTGGAGCAAGAAAATCAAAGTTGTTAAGTGCATTTCTTAAATGCTGTCAAGAAAAAGTATCCAACTTTAATCTATATTCTGAGAATTGGAATATGCTGGGTAGACACGTATTTTGGCAGCTAAATATTCTCTGGCTGTGCTGAGAAGCATTGTCGGATTGGGTAAAACTGTCTTGCTTCCACAAGCAATCATCCTGTTACAGTTTTAAAGTGAATTCTTTGATCATCAACAGTCGATGCTCATTGGCTCAGTTCACGGGCTGGTTTTGGTGGGTACAAACCTGGAGAAGGGTGACTGTGGGATCTCTTCTCCAGGCAGACACTGAATGAATTCCAGCCCCAGTGACCGGACCTTTGGACAGCCCTGAGCCACGTATATGGTGTAACATAAATTCCTGAGACTCCAGACTGAATTTATCTAGAAATAAAACTTTTAAACCCTTCCTGCTGGTAACACAGGGGCCTGGGCTGCTTCAGTTGACAGATCTGCCTCTATTATGCCGAATTACTTGGTCATGTGACTACAGCTCTGGACCTTTTAAAACTGTCCCCTTCAGCACTCAGTATGGTTTGTGATACAAGGAAAGGGAAAAAAAAATCCAACTTCTTTTTGTGGTTCACAGCCCAGTCAAGGAGTATGAGGATGACTTGAAGGTATTGGTATGAAAAATGGTTTTGAGGCGCTGTCTAATGAGATGGGCCATTACAAAGGGGAGTTAGGTGAACTCAATGTAGAAATGAGAGGGGAGGACTAAAAATAGAGTGGGGGATCTCTCTCTGAATTGAGACTCTGCTAGAGAGGCTAGGGAAGATAGGGTGTGTTAGGGCACCGTGAATGGCTGTGAAATGCAATGAAAAGATGTTTGCTTTATTATTGTTCTTAGTGCTGTATCCATGTCAGTAAGAGAGGGCTGAGGTCTATATGTCTGTAAGGTTTAAGCCTGCTGTTGAGCATCAAAGAATCAGATGTGATGTGATGCAGTTGGCTTCAAAGCCCTGTCTTTCTGTGTGTGCTTAAGAGGCAGCCATTAAAGAATTAATGTTTTATTGAAAGTTAAGAAAATGCCAGGATTAAGGTTTTTTTGAGACTGATGATACTTGGGCTTTGAGTAGTCTCTAGGAGAAGCAGTTTCAGTGTGGTGAGGCTAGATGATACTGTGGAAGAGTAAGCTGTTTTACATGAAAGATCAAACGAGCAGAGATGACAGGCTGGAGATGAGAACTTTGGACAGTAGAAGACACAGAACCCAGGGGGAAGCAGTGCCTGGGAAGCCAGGTGAAAGGACACCCTGAAACACAGTGACTAGATGTGCCTGAACAAGGATTGCAGCCCAACAAGAGCAGATTCGGAGAATTAAATAATTGGTGATGGGGACTCGATACCTATCTAGGCTTACTGCATTTGTAAAGTGAAATGGGTGCTAATTTGGACTGGCTTCTGTCAGCTTCTGTTCCCCTTTGGCAGTAGTAGTGCTCCTGGAGTACATCGTGTGGCTTTTAGTTTCATCTGAAAGGAGCCAGGTTTGTGCACTATGGGACTGCTTCAAGCAGCAAATGAAAGTGCATTAACTAGGGTGGTGGGAAGATTTGCTGCAAAAGCACTCTCCTTATCTGAACTAAAGCACTAACTCAGATCCCTGTGAGACATCAGAACTTAAACAAGTGGAGAGCCAGCAGAGCAGTCTCCTTAGAGCGGAGTCTCTGCTCAGGTGAGAGAGGAGTGGGAATGATTTTGTATGGATGGCTTTATGGTTGTAACTTACTGTCTTAGATCCAGTGGCAGAAACCAAGCAGCTCATGGCCTGTGTCCACATGCGGCTGCAAAGATATTTTTGCAGTTCACTGGCTCAGTGAGGATAATAATTTTTCTTTCTTTCTGTTCTCCAGTTATACCTGTAGCCAAGTTAGAAGAGATGCATTGTCTTCCTTTATGAATTTACTTTTTAGATGACACCAGCATTTTTCCTTGTAATGCATAGAGATGAAAGGGAAGCAATTTTGACTAAAAACCTTTAATAGAGTGACCTGAACCTTGTTGCTGATATGCAGAAATTAAATATTTGACATTATTGCAGTTAGTATAAGCACTCTGCAGTAATTGCTGAAATGACTTTTACATTTTGGATTTGCAGAGGACAATGTTTTGTAGAGTGAGTATTTTTGAATTTATGTAAAAGTTAGTATCCTTTATTTTACTTAACATGCTTTTACTGTATTTACTAAATTAAATTTAATGATTTGCAGAGGGAGATATGTTTTTAATTTATCAGTTTGGAAACATGTCTTTTTTACATGGATGAACATGCTTAGTGTGATTAAGCCTGTGTCATTACAAAAGTGAGTTTTATGCATGTAATTCATGTGGTATTTTTTCTTTAAAGCCAAAGTTCTCTGAGTTGTAGAGTTGACCTTGTCTGTGGTCTATAATAGTCACAACAATTAGATTTAAGAATCTTTCATAACTATGCTTAATTGCAACCTAATTTCTTTATATATAACCTGTGCACAGAATTTCAATTAATTTAAACATATGAAAAGGTTTAAGAGTTTCTGTTACCATGCTACTGCAAGATCATTAGGGACAAAGGAAAAATTGACACAGATGCTAACTTTTAAAGGACCCAGTTTTAATGTGTCAACTAACTTTGTCTTTACTTGAAAGAATAAGATTTGGATTTGGTGAGGATATACCTAGTGTGTATGGCACAACACGATGGCTAGATCATTATTTAAAGAAAAACTCAAATGTTGTCGGTTTAAGTTCGTGCTTGTGTTGCCATACTTGGATTGCCTTACCTCTGTTTGGGCTCCTGCGTTGCAGTGTGGTACACTAGGGAATGTGGTTTGCCATGGCAGTCTTTACACGGCTCACGTGGAACTGGTACCAGCATTCCAATTTTGTAGAGAGGGAACTGAAGTACAAAATTGTTGTGGCTTAACTGTAGTAACTTAAGAATTTTGATGTAATGAGATGGTGGTAAACAAACAGATGTCATGAAGCTTTCCTGTGATGAGATTGTCCTGTAAATAGTGTATCACTGAAATACTGTAATATGATTTTTCACTCAATGTTTTTCTTTTTTTTTTCTTTTTAAAATACCTTTCATAACTTCTTAGTATCTAAAATTGAAGTTGTGTGTTTCTAAACTCATGCAGTTCATAGAATGTGTTTGATTTACTGTGATGAGTATAGTTTGCTTACAACTGCCACTCTTTTCATTTTTGCCATTCAGGACATGATACAGGTATCATGGGATTTTGAGAAATAACTCTGTGGAAAATATTTACTGTTGTTATATCTTCTACCAAAATGAATAAATAACATAGTGGAATAAATCTATTGTTCCAAATAGCAATAGAATTGTTGTTAAAAGTACAAATTACTTATAGTCTTAGGGTAACATGTCTTCTCCCTCCTCTCCCTGGCTCAAATCCAGAAAAAGAACTGTATTATTTCATTTAATGGATGTTGGATTTTACAGTTGAACCAAGACCAAACAGATGTTAATTTTGGAAATATACACTGGAGATTGAGTTCATGTGGGATGTTTGAGGGTGGGGTTTTTTTGCTTGTCTTTGGTTTTGTTTGGGTTTTATTTTGTGGGATTAAAAAAAAAAATTTAATTGGGTGTGTGAATGCCTTGATTGGAAAATTAATCTCAGAAATTATGGTATTAATTGAGTGTTATTCACAACCTGTCAGAAACCTTGTTTGCAGATTGTCTGAATTATTTGAGCAATTTAACACACCTCTAGCAAAGACAAATTTAAATAGACTATGTTGAACATCTGCTACACAAAGCAGAAGAAATTTTAAAGAATTTTTTTCTAATTGTCTTAGCGAGTAGTAGTTTAAGGTGAAGTCTTGATTGATGAACCACTTGAAACTAAATAAGCCTTTCTTATTGTAGTTGTTCTACTCTAATTCTCTCTAATTAATAGAAAATGTGAAATTATATGAATGTAAAAGGGACAGTTCCACGTGGACCAAGGGATGGAAAATTGACAGTGCAAACTTTCTTATATCCTTATACGGAAGCTAGATTTTTTTTTTAATTCCCAAATAATTAAGAGATTGCTGTATCTTGCACTCAGTGTAGGAATGGATTTAGGTAGATCTGTAAAGTTGCTTGCAGTCAGGTAAATGTCACACACTGTTTGGGGGTTTTTTATTTGGTTTGGGTTTTTTGTTTGTTTGTTTTGTTTTGTTTTGCTTGTTCTTTTTTTTTTTTTTTCACATGCACTCTAAGCAGAGATCTATATATTTAGATGCTGTTTTCCTGCAACTACCCCACTGGGAGAGGAGGGCCTCTGAGCCCTTCCTCTGTCCCACTCACTTTATAGTTGACTACCAAGATCTTCTTTTTGGAATAATTATGGCCTTTTAAACCATACTTGTCCTTGAAGGAGGATCAAAACTATACAAAAATCTTAAACTTGATGTAACTAGGATGAGTATGGGGTGTTCTCTTTGCTAAATAACTTTATTCTGGATACTTTTTAGGTAGTACATAGGTGAGTGTAATTTTTGCAGCTCTCTACCTTGTACTATTACCAGTTTCTGTTCTTAAAGGCAGTTTGCTGTAGATATTGAAGCATGAAACACAAAGTATTTTAAACAGTCTCAAGATTTTTCTCTGCAATATCCTTACTGAATGACAATTTAGATAACTCTGCATGGTAGATTAATTTTTAATTTTTTAAAAATTGTTTTTGTTTCATTGTAGCTATAATAGAGACTGTTTCCAGTTTTTAAATGGTTGTATGGTTTTGATTCTCATCAGTAAAAATTATGCTCTCATACAAGGAGCTCTTTTGTAGATAATAGTGGCTAAAATTCTGTGCATGTTCTTTGATTGAATGTATTCGTTCCTACCACTAATATGTCAGATAGAAGATGGAGTAATATCTTCAAATAGAGGAAGGTGTTCTTCTGTGTCTGTATTAATAGTGTATTATTAACATGGAACATTCATGGGCATATCAATATGTTTGACCTTGGAACTATTGATGTACAGATTTCTGAAAAGAAGTTGACCAAATTCAATACCTAAATCAAATAGTTCTTTGTTTTCCCTGCAGTTGCTTGTAAGGTGTGTTTCTGGTGCTTATCACTTTGGGCCTTAGGCTTTTGCATATCCTGAGTTTAAGGGTAGAAAAGTGGTTTTGATATTCCTGACAGCAACAGGTTGCTTGTTACACAGGATAATACCTAGGCAATGAGTGTTTTTGAGTATTCTGGACACAGTGGCCTGACATGTTCTTGTATGTCTGTTCCATTTTCTATATAATACAGCCTGCCTGGTTGCTCATGTGCTGAAGGGTTTCTCTATTCCTACTGGTTTCTCTTATTCATACCCATGAGAGCAATAGTTCTAAAGAAGCAAGATTAAACATTTTCTGTTGCAGGGATAAGGGAAGCAAGATGTTAATTCAATTCCCTTTTCCTGTTCACAACTCTTTTGGCCTGGAAGTACTGCATGACCAGCAAATGTCCAAAGGATGCTGTTGGGGAAGAATTTGAGGAACCGTTTTGCAAATGTTTTCTGTTTATTAAAACCTCTACTTTTTACTTGAAGCTTAAATAGTAACACTGTGTAATACCTTTGGCATACTGTAATATATTGGTTACAAATGAAATTCTCTTGTGTTTGTGTTACTTTCACTTTGTTTTTATAAGGATAATTTGTTTGTGATACCAGAACTTTTGATACCTTGTAAAAAATCATCTTCTCTCAATATACCCACATGCCAGTCCAACAAATCTCCCAGGTCTTTGTGATTTATTTTATTTCAGAGGCAATCATTTTACCTGTTATTCTCACCTCAGCTAGGTCAATCAGCTTATGCCTCTGTGGGACCCACTTCTTTAATACTACCCCTGCTGTACTTGTCAAAAACATTATTGAGGTCAACAGCTGTGACTTGAAACTAGGTTCTGAAAGAGTTTTAGGACTGGACTAAGAAGTCAGAGTTTTAGGGCACGAGTCAAATGAGACTGCAGATTGAGATATTGAAAAATACATTTTTTTCAATAAAGAAGCTTTAGGGAGAAGACATGGGCAGGTTTTGTAACCACTCAATGCTGTCTTAATTGCCTTTTGTTTTCTTAGAGGAATTGTTGACCCTTTATGAGCATCTCTACAAACTGTCGACCAAATGAGAGTCTTTTTTTCCATCAAACAAGGAAAGATGCTGGTAGTGAGTGAGATTTATTTATTCTCCAACTTCTTGAGAGCAGTTTAATTGCTTCTAAATTGCAGGCAAAACATTGTTGCTCAGTTCCAGCAGCACAGTCCTTGACTTGCTCTGGGAGGGCTTCCTGCTTCTCAGGGTAGGGCTCCATCAGCATAATAGAGGCAAATCTGTTGAGACATGCTTAGATTTTGGTTCAAACTGTTTATGCATGTTTCCAGAGCTTTGCTTTAGACTCAGTGTCGTGTCTGTTCCTATGGACTTGAGAGCTCCTTGGCAGAGGGAATGTAAGAGTCGTGGTCACTGTAAGCCAAAGCTTGTAATAGTTGATAACTGGGAGATTTGCTTCAGGTGATTACTCCTTATCTGTAATGTAGGTGTGCATCATTTTTTCCAGTCCTCTTCAGTACTATCTCTTGCTAGTACTACTTAATCTCTCAGCTAGTCTGTGTTGCTATTGATTCCTTCTCTTGCAACTCAGGGCATCGTTAGCTTACTTTATTTAAATCTAAGTAAATTTCCTTGTAATCACATCATTGCAGCTGATGTCTTGTTTACTGTAAATTCTTATAGTTTGCTTTCTAACAAAGCACTTTCTTAAAAACTAGAAGATAGGAAATGAATGTGTAGATGCCAGAACACTGATAAGAAAGCACATTCTCTTTTTCTAGATAGATTCAGAAGATCACTTACAAACTGATGGCTGTCTTGACTTTGGGTGTAGTCTTCCCAAAAATACAATGTGGTAGCATATTAACTGTGTAAAATTAGAAAGTTCCCAGTTTCATTAGTTGTTACCAATTTGACATTGAAATTCCAAACTGTGTAATCCTCAGTTATTGACATTTGAATGGTTGAAATGTAAAATAATTTACTGGGCATAGCTTCCTGATGGTCTTTTATCAACTTTGCCATAATAAGAAAGTTACTGTAACCAGAATAATCTTCACAAGTAGCTGCTAATTAGACCTAGGTACTGAGAACCCCACCACCAGCAAGAGATTTGAGGGCTACTTGATACAAATGCTCTGTGATTTTGGTTGTGATAAATTTGTGAACAATTGTGTTCATAAGAAGAAGACATGTAAGACAGTAAAGACATGTAAGATGGTAAATTATATAAAGAATTGGGCCAATAGTACTTTAAATTTGGCACTCAGTGTTGTGGAAACCTGAATTTGTACAAGTCACAGTTTCCCCTCAGATAAAATGGAAGTAGTATTGTTACTTCACCTCAGAGACTTCCTGAATGCGAGTTTATTTATCCTTGTCAGACTTCTAAATGCCTTGCATTACGATATTCAGGCTTTTAAAAATATCATTTTATATAATTGAAATATAATTTTTGTAAAGGAAGTAAAATGAATCTAGTAGTTGAAGTTTAGTCTGAATGAGAAGAAGTGGGGTTTTTTAAATTTTGTTTATCCTGACGCATTGCAGAGGAAGAAGTAGAATCTGTTAGGTTGTACAAAGAGACAACTTGTTAAAGAAAATGGAAAAATCTTAAGGTTAATTCTTTTGGTAGGTGTCTTCCAGGGAGACTGGAGGAAACCCTCGAACAATGATTATTGGGAGAGAGTAACCTGTAGGAACATGACAATATCTCTACATATACTTGCACACTTTTAACTTCATGAAACTGCAGATGGGTTAGTAGTTTAACTTTTACACACATGGAAATTCCTTCAAAGTAGTGTGCTTCTGTGTAGCATCGTTTGCTTTACTTTGAGTCTGGAATTCACGAGCTTTGTTTTGAACTGTGTTGGCTTTTATAATATCATGCCAGTTTACATATGCTGACTAATACATTGGAAACTTTTCTGAACAAGTTTGTTCTTATCTTGTGAAACGGCAGCAACTACTGTATTTTAACTAGAAACTTGCGAACTTGCCCCTGCTGCTCTTTCATATTTACTTGAAACCTAAGTGGAAGCTGTTGCTGAAATGGGGGGAATGTTGTGTCCTCTCCCAGCCTGGTTGTGTTGGCGCTTGTGCTCATAATGGTGACATGGTGAATCATGCCAGGAAATTTATCTGGCTGAAGATTAATCTATTTTTATTTTCCTAGCTAACTTTCAGATGGATCATTTCCCTGACCTGACTCACCATGTAGCTGCACAAACAGTAGAGCTGGCAAACATGGGAATGGGAGAGCAGCCATGTGGAGGGGCAGGACAGCTCCCTGCTAGTGGCAGCCCCCACCTTTGCAAGGGTGAATTGGCTATGAAACTGTGCCTAAAACTTATATTGTCACTACCACAGGACTATGGCACAACTAGTTTGTATTTCAGGATGGTTTTCTTTGAAAGTCATGTTTAGAAAAGGGCCATCGATTTATTCTGTGCTAGTCCTAAATGTGATTGAATTAAAAAATGCCACCAGGAGGGTTGGCTAATTCCTATTCTTGTGTGCTTATAGTTTTTAAATAAATGGGATTTTTTCACAGAAGAGTGACTTGGCTACTGTCTAGAACATTAAGTGTTTCCTTAATCCTAATAATAGAGTAGCTTTGTAATCTTCTTGTGTTTATAGTTTGAAAGCTGTTTTAAAAGAGTATTTTAACCAAAAAAATTCTCAGAGCTTATGATAGACAGGTACTCTTCTGAGGCTAATGAGTTGTTTGCTTCTAGGTATTACTCAAGATGAAAATGATACTTGGTGGTTCTCAGAATTCAGAATATTCATAGTGTGTTGGTGGACAATCAGTGAACCTTCAGATAGTTTTAATTAGTAAGAGTCTTGGGTTTTCTCGTAAAGTCTCTGCTACATTAGGTAGAATTCTTGTAAAGTACATTTTGTCTGACCTTCATTCTTTGCAATGAATACCCTACTTCTGGGTTTGCTTGGTTATATAACAAAGATTGGAGAAGGATCATGTTCTTTGATTTCAACTTGCACATGAATATTTTAAATGAATTTTTGTTGTAAATGTATTTAAGATCCCTTTGGATGGTTTTCAATCACGTAAGGATCTTACACGTTTAATTTACACCATGTGCACTGGATTTTATGTGGAACTGCTGTTGGCACAAAGAGACTTATGGAGAGATGATGAACATTTCCCTTTCCAACTATCCTTGCTCCAGAGGGAACGGGGAATTGCTGTTATGTGCAGCTCTGTAGACAACCATGCTGATATTAGAAGAAAGAGAAAAAATTCTTGGCAAATGAAACAAATGAAGAGTCAAAACCCCGAAATGAAACCAACACAGCTGGTTTTAGGGACCCTTTCAAATACTTTGTGTTCCGCTACATCCTCTCCAGGGCAGAGAAGAAGATCCAAGAAGCTAGCTGCAGATATTTGGTCTACAAATGGAGAGCTGGGGAAACAGTTATAGTTACCGCTTGTTATTTGTCTTATATAATAGCTGTGTAATACTTACTAATGTATTTGTCTGAGATAGGTTTTTTTGTGCCAGCTTCCTACATATCCACATAGTCATTAATAGATAATTATACAAATGTTGGGTGCATTGGTAGTGAGGTTTTAAATAATCTGCTGTAGATAGGTAGTAATAATAATAATGATAATAAAATAATGATAATAATTATTATTTTTATCCTTCAATAATAAAAACATGACCCACTCAAACAAGATCACATTCTAAAATCTAACATCAGTAGGTTTTTTGTGTCTTTTTGGGGAACATCAATAATTTAACTTATTCTTGAATAAGAATATGAAATCCAAATTTGCGCTGGTTTCTTGTAATAAATTTTCCTGTAAAAAAGAAAACAAGTTACTACTCCAGAGCAGAATAAAATAAACAGGGAGGAAAAAGGCTCTTTTTATTGAGAGGCAACATGAGTGTAGAAGCATCACTGTCTAGTCGACTGGAGTGTGTCTGACCTTTCCTTACAAAAGGGAAGTATCTCGAGAATAAAGTGAGTTTTGATGGATAGAAAATCACAGGTCGTTGTATTCAGTGAAATAATTGTCACTGGTAAATTACCTCACAGTAGGCATTTGTATTTTTGTAGTAAATACAATCCTGCATTATAGCTTTAGCATATTAATAGCCTTTCCTTTCTTGCAATCCACTATATTCCCTAAAAGCCATCTGTGGTTTGTGAGTTGTTGATGTCAATATATTTCTAGCTTTAGTGTAGAAGAAAGTTTTTTATTGATTACATGCATGGTTTATAAAAAGGGTGGCTTACCATGATCTCTTGACTTTTGCCAATTAACATATTAAAAAATCCTCTAAATAACTTGTCATCTTTAGAGTTCCTTGAAAATCTGTTTGTATTTCTTCTGTTAGAGTGTGATGTCTTATTTTTTTAACACAAAAAGCAAGAAATTGATCTATTTTAATCTTTCCTCGGAAGAGATGAATATTAGGAATTACTCTCTACTGAGAAATTCCACACATTGTGTTTTAACCAATGTCTGAGGAGTGCAGTATTGCTATTTAAAACACACCCTATAGGAAGAGAATTGTGTTTCAAAATGCACCATCTGAAACACAAAAGGTTTTAGTGTGCATAAAGCCTTACAGAGACTTAGAAAGACAACTCAATAAAGCATATGAAGTTGGCAGTTTCCTTAAGTCCCTATTGTGAGAAAAGAGGTGTCTTTTTGTCGATTTTAACTAAACTGATGTTTCTTTTTAATTATGGGATGGTGTGAGCTGCTGCAGAGCCTGGGATATCAAGCAGGTACCAAGAGCAGTAAAGATCAGGAGAACTTTCTCAGAGTCTGTTTTAAGGATAATCTCCAAGGAAATAGCCTTTTATGCTCATGCTGCACTAAGGAGCTCTCTTCTTTCTGAAAAAAATATGCATAGATAGTTTCAGCTTCTACTGTAGTTAAGAGATTCTGTTCCTAGTTTGAAATTGTAAAAATGGAAGAATTGGTGTGTTTTACAGATATTTTTCTTTTGGTTCATACTGTAACTCTTATTGGATATTTCTAGTGTAAAAGTCTGTCATTAGTTTGCTACACATTTCCTCTGACCACAGTTGCTCTCTGATCTTGTTTGAGTCACTGGTAGATGCTACTATTTTTGCATGGTTCTAAGCAGCTGATGAGCCTGTTGAGAGTACAGCGCATTTGATAAAATGGGAAGGATACAGAGAATGGAGGCATTTAAAAGATGGGCTAAATAGCCTGGGAAAGTGAGCAAGTTTGGTGTGGAAATGAGATACTTGTATTGCTAGATGCAACATCAAAGAATTAAAAAATAGAGAAAGTTTAATGTGAAGATAGGGTTTCAGAATAAGAATACTGAAAGCTTGCATTGCAGGGACTGGTAACTTTTAATTACTTAAGAAAGCATGAGAAGTCTCTGAAACAAACAAGAATTCAGTGGTAATTATAGTAACTTCTGTCATGCTGCAATGCATCCTTGTCTTTAAGTGTTTAGAAAATGAAGTTAAAAGAAAACCATTATTTTTTGTTTGGTTGGTAAGTTTGTTGTTTTTGNTTTGTTTTTTTTTTTTTTTTTTTAATGTGCTTTGTTTATAATGCTATGATGTAATTATAAGGAAAAAATATAGACAAATAAAATTAATCCCTGAAAACTCCCAGCTCAAAGTCTGCACTGGAAAGTAAAAGAATACAAGAAAGGGATAAATTTATATATCTCGGTAGTAAGGTGCCTGTCATCTGGGGATTTCAGTAAGGAGCTAGCATTACAAATTGGCAAGGCAACAGTTTCATTTACCAACTAAATAAGATACGGTCATAAAAATCCATGTTTTAAAGACTAGGGTGTGAAACTTCAACTCAGATATTGCTTTCCATCTCAACATATGGATGTGAAAGCTGGAAATCCAACAAAGGTAGAGACATCTAAATGCCTTTGAAAGCAAATGCCTTAGAAAAATACTATGTATTAAATGGAATGAATTTATAACAGATGCCAAGATTCATTAGACAGCTCAAAAACCCCTTGGCTCTAAAGTTATCCAGAAAAGAAGATGGAATTATCATCTGGAACATATGTTAAGAATGAAGCCAGAGCATCTGTCATGGAAAGCATGCCACTGGGCAGCTGGAGGAACACACAAAAAGCACCAACTGAAAGAGTCTCTCCATCAAATAACGTCGAAGGTAAAAAGGTTGTGGGACATTGCACTGGATGCGCAGGGAGTGGTTCAAAGCAGACAAAAACTGCACAGAGCTTTTTGGCTTTTTGTAGGTTTTTTGCAGTATGTGTAAACTGAAGGGTTTTGGGTTGTTTTCTCTTAATATTGCAGATAGCATGGAGTGATTAGAAGTTGAAGGTTAAGTACAGTATTTAATTGTAATATATTTTAGTTTATTTTAGAATTGGTATATCATTTCAACCCTGAAAAGAGAAAGAAGATAGTGTAGTTAAATAAACCTTCAGATGCATTTCCACTGATTAGCTTAATGTATAGTAGAGGATTAAGGATTATTTCAATAAAAATCCAGGTTTATTTTATCCAAGTAACCTACAGTTGGTGACACTACTATGGATTACCTTTTTCCTGAGAACACTTGCTCTTATAGTTTTCTACTTTTTTCACTTCGCAGGAGTTCCCGAATTTCCAAACCAGCATCTCTCTGCAATATAGTGTCTTTTAACTTGCCCTAGTATAAGCCTAATATTACAAAGGTTTGTGTTGGAAACAGCAGAATTTAAATTTTATAAAAGACTTCTAGTTGAAATGGAAGCTTTCAAATCTGTTATCTCAATCTGTCTCTTGATCGTGTGTTATGCAAAACATTTTATTAAAATACAACAATCCCAACAAAGTTTGTCCAAAGTAAGCATTCAGTTATGTCTTAGACTGGATAAAGAGAATTGGTCTGTGTTCTCATTTTCCCCTTGTGATATTCAAGGGGAGAAAACATCTCCAAAACAGGGGTGTGTGTTATGGCTTTTTTGTTTGTTTCCTCGATTTTTTTGGGGGTGGGGTTTTTTTAATTTTTGTTTTTGTTCGTTTGGGTTGTTTGGTTTGCCGCCCCCCCCCGCTCACTGAATCATCTCACTGAGTCCCAGCCTAACATGTCGGAGTGAGTGTATCCTGTGAGAAGTTTGAACAACTCATTCACCTTCTAGATGCATCTTATGATTCTAAGCAGTGAACTAAGACTGTTAGTTCCACTTAGCAGGGTAACAAGTTTAGGCAAAACGAGTAACTCTGCAAACATTTGCAAGGTTTGATATCTGCAGCTTTTCTGCTCTTCCTCTTACAGTACGATGAGTGTTACAGTGATTATTTCTTAATGCCTCGTAAAGGAGAGAAAAGCTTTCAAATACGACTCAGCTGCACTTACAGGCTCAATGTTCAGGAAACAAGTTTTATTTTTCTTTTAAAATATTTACAGATAGTGTTTTTGTCCCATTTGCACATTTGGTGTTGATGGAGCTCAGTTCAGATGCCTCCCTCCCATACACCAGAGGTAAGGCATCTAGCTATATTCTGTCCTGCAGAGCCTACACAGTCACAATTTTCTACTTCGACAGATTCTGCAGCTGATTTATTGTGTAATTAGATCCAGTTAGGATTGCAGTTAAAACTAACAAATTTTATCAGAGGTTGTCCATTCTGTCAAATTCAGAGCAGATTTCAGTTACGTTACACGAAAAAATTAATCCAGCACGCTCCTGAATATCTCTTCTCCTTTTGTTTCCATGGCCATTTGCTCTTTTGTGTGCATGGCAACTGAAATTTCTGTGTATCCAGTTTGTAATAAAGTACTTTTAGTAGTATTGAAGGCAAGCTTAGAAATAATGTCTCTGGAAATAAAAGAAGTGAAAAGACATTGTGTAATGTACTATTTCAGGTTATGTGTTGCCTAGCGGTTTGAAATGCAGTTGTCCCGTGCTCACTGCTAAAGATTTTTGCTCAAGAGTACATAACAATAAAAAAATCTTCAAGAGCTAAAAATACAGGATTACTGCATTCTTTGACCTGTGGTCAGAGAGTTGGCAGGAGTCGCCTTGTATTGTTTGTTCAAGGTTTGTTTGAAGAGAACAATTATAGGATGATCATTAAAAATATTGACATATTTTTCAGGAGCAGAGGATTAAAAACACATCTTTAAGAAAGAGGGTTTTTAAGTATTAAGTTGGATTGCATTAAACAAAGTAGGAGCAAAAAGAAAACATTGTTTAAATCTTAATTTGAATTCCAGTTATTGAGGAAGTGGTTGTTTATTGAAATTGTGTATATTTCTGTGCATTTTCCTTGCAGTGTTTTCATACAATATACTACAAAATCTAGTTTAACAGAATCTTGATCTCTTAAGAAAGATAGGCAATCCCTCCATGTAGAAGATCTCCAGCAGGATGAGAGGAGCCCTTGGTAGATTTTTGTCAAAGACTGAATGAAGACTTCATCCCCCCGTTTTGATGCAGAGTCAAAATCAATCTAGACTACAGGGTAATAGTTGTGACCAAGAGGGTTTGCCAGGTTGATAGCCTTGAATGAGTGATTCTCTGGTATTGAACTCTGATTTGCACAGATGAGAGTATGTGTGTTCCCACAGTACAGCTCTGCTGAGTTTATGCCAGATTTTTTACTAAATTAGTTCTGTAATAAAACTGGAATGTTTCAGTCTTTGTCTTTCTGCTGTGTAGGGTCAGCACGCCTGTGTTGTTTTGTCCTTGTCCCTGACTCAACTTTATTCCTTTCATAGCTGGTTGGAGATGTTTTGGGAATTGCCTGTGAAGGAGGACTGGCATTTCCCTCCACTTTCCCTTTGGATGTACTGCTGACTGTAGCCACTCCTGCTCCTCCCAGTAACTGTTTAAAGCAAAACAAAATTCCCCTCCAGACACAATTGTCTTAAAACCTGGGTAATCTTTACTTTTATGGTGTTTATAATGTTTGATAACATGACTGTTATCAATGTTGTACCCATGATGATGAAGGAGTGCTTCCTGTGTATAAAAACTGTTTATTGAACAAAAAGAGAGTTGCAAATTAGGTACTCTTAATAACATAATGGAGAAGTGTATCACTTTCTCATTAACCTCACGAAGCTGGGAGAACTACTACAGTTGTCCTTATGTTGTAAACTACCTACTAAAATAACTAGATAAGTGCAAAAATACTGGTCTGTGTTTCCAACAAGGCTACCAATTGAGATTATGTACTGATACGTTTTTATTCAACTTAAAAATGTAATAGTGGAAGAACTTCTGAGTGTTAAAATGATGTATCCCCTATTTTGATGCTGACTCAATACCAAAATAAGTCCAGGCAAGGTGATTGTTCTTGAAGGCTCCAGTGACTTTTGGATACAAAGTTGTTCTGCAACTTGACAAACTTTATTTGGACCCACTTTCTAACAATACGTAGTCTAAATTTCCCTGCTGATCATTTTTTGTACTGCCATCTGTAGATGTGAAGCACAATTAATCGCTGTCCTCCTTATGAGACTCGCATATTTTAAGATTATTATATTCCGCCTTCCTCTTACTCCCTACCATATTCTCTGTTCTAGGATAAGCCTAGTTATTTTTAGTGTACTTCAAACCTGGTATTTTTTTGAAAACCAAAAAAGCCCTATACAATCTTGTTCTTTCAGGACCTTTACCAATTTAGTGGCCCCCTGCCTTAATTTGTTAATGCTCAAAATTTGTAAATGCTGACATTTCAGAGCTTTTATCTTTGCCTGATAAAAATAATAAATTCTTATTTTACTTCTTTTTTCCTTGTTTTGCATACAAAGTCTTTGTGAATATGTAGCATAGTGGTATTTATCTCTTATGTTATTTGTCTTTTTGTAACATCGTTGCTTTGCTTGTTCTTTACAGATTTTTCTAAGACAATCAAATTTCTAAATCTGGACTATTGTAAAGAATTCTTGCTGTCTCGGCATCTCCATATGTGACTGACTTGTAACTGGATGATACATTGTTTTTTCCTTTAGAATGTTTATCTTGCTCTTTATTATTCTGTATCTGATTTGCTAAGAGCATCCATACTCCAAAGGTGTTTTATTAAGATGTAGTAGTCTGTTCTGTGGTGGTTTTATTTTTTGTTGGCAAATAGATCTTTTTATTATACCCAAATAACGGATCTCTTCAGTGTGCCTGTGACAGCTCACTGATCAGCTAAAAACAGAATTCAAAGAAATGAGAAATGGAGAATTATTTGTCCTTGAATCATTTAATATGTTAGGGGGAAAAAACAATCTGAGGCTTTTAGTGAGTGGTGACATCAGAGTGATCGAGGATATTTTGATTGTTCTGGGAAGCTGGATGAATAATACTCAAATACTTTTAAAATCTGTTGATTTCCATCAACTGTCTAGTGTTATTATAATCTTATCTTTTATTAACACATCCTATTACATTTAAATTTGCCCCTGACCTTTTTGTGCTAAGGATTTTTTGTTTGTTTGCTTTAGTGTATGTATTATAAAGAAAGCTGGAAATAGTATTTGACTGTTTGTGAGTTTTTTAGTATTTTAATATTTATTTTGGGTCTTTTAGCAATTGTTAGTCTTCTCTGAAGAGACAGAGGACCTTTTAAAATCAAAATAATGTATTTTTGTGATGTTTTACTCACTGAGAAAATAAAAAAAAAAGTTTGCTTGTGTAAAGCTTACTGATTTCATCTGAGGAAATAAAGATAGTGATATTCTGATCTGTCACAGGTGGTGAAGGCACCCTGAGCAATTATCTACAAAATCTTTGACCAGTGATCACCACGGAAATCTTGCTTTGATAAAAGATTAGATGGTCTTTACTTGTGACCCCTACTATCCGTTGTGTGAGGATTACAAAGTCTCTTTAAAAGTGAGTGTGTACTTAGATGGGATGGTTATTTCAGTGCGTTTGCTTCTCTTTGAGAAGTTTGTTTTCAGGTTTGTGCTAGTGCTAATTTTTAAGAGCAAATACATATTCCAGAGTTTGGGGTTTTTTGTGTGGGGATGTGTGTGGGTATTTTTTGGGGGGGTTTTGTTTTTGTTTTGTTTGTTTTTCTTTGTTTTTCTTTTTTCTTCCTCTAGCCTCCCCTTTCCACGTTCATTTGCAAAAAGGGGCTCTCTGCTGTAATAGGCTTGGGAGTGGAGTTGATGATCCAGCAGAACTTTTCTGGTACTGTGATCTCCTTGGCGGTCCCTTTTGTTGCCAGCCAGTTGTAAGTGTGATTACATAGGAAATAAACTTCTGAAGTGCTTCCCTCCTTCCCTTTCCCTTGCCTCTAGCAAAACAGATTCAGTATGTCCGTGTTCATAAGCGGTGGTGTGTGCAGTTTCCTGCGTGTGTCCTGACCATTCAGCAGATGCACCTTCTTTTCTTGGGAAACTTGCAGGCAGTCTTCTCACTGACATCTCTGCCAGACACCTCGGATTTTAGAGCTCGGGCAAGGTAATTCCTGGGAGAGCAGTCACACGTGACTGGTTGCTGTAGCACAGGAGTTCACCTTGCTTCATTTAGCAGCCAGCGACAGACCGACCGTAGCACCTGAGGCTACCGGAGAGGAGATAATCTTCTTACAACCCAGAACAAATCCCTCGGTGCAGGAGGATTCCTCCAGGTTCTGCCCTATTAAAGGTGGGGATTTCCTGCAGTGGGTAGGCTTTGCTCTGACAAGACACCTACATTAGCAGGAATTTGCACAGCAGTTGAGATCTAAATGCGGACAAGTAGAGAGGGTTTTTTTCTTTAAAAAAACGGTTTTCCCCATAAAGCAGTAATTCTTGACACTAAGTTCACAGCTTCAGCCTTTGGCTATCTACAGAAATGTTTGAGATCCCAGCCCTCAAGCCAGTTCAGTCACGTTTAACTTGCTGATCACAAGTGCCCTAATAGATGGGTGCCTAGGGATATGTAGCCAACAGTAAACTGTTTCTGTTAGATGTTTGTTCTGATTTCCCTTCTTGCTCCTCCCAATCCCAGCCCCCAGCTTTGCCTGATCTCCATCATCTGGGACTTCAGACAGGATACATTGGTAAGCATGTACTTTTGAGGGCTTGGATTATTTTGGAGATGGCCAGTGCCATTTAATGCTAAACTGGAGATATGAAACTTGGTATGGTTTTCCTAGGAAGTTACTGTACATTTCCATGTAGATTTCTACTTAAATTCAGTGCACTCTGCCTTCTTCTGATACAGTTTTTGTTGTAGCATGGGATTTCACACTCCTTTTGTAGTTCTAGACTCGCATTCCCTACTTATTAAGCAAATTGGGTGTTTTAATGTGATGTTACAAGTGCTCATTAAAGCTATTTTTCCAACAGCTGATCATTATTTCTCCCTTTTTTGATTTTTTAAAATTTCTTTTTTTTTAAATTTGAGAAAGCTAGCCAGCAGAGATTTTATTTCATTTGTTCTGTGTAAAGTAGTAATTTCCTTTTCCATTCTTTGTTCTTACAGCCCTTAAATGCTTAGAAATTTGTTTTCAGTTGCCGCAAGTAGCCTAAAAAAGTTTTTGTCTGTTTTATTCTTACCTATGGATGTAGTTGGATGCTTTGTTTATAGTGCCAGACACAATAAGGACTCCATAATCAGCTAAATCATGCTTTTCTAAATGAGTCAAGTGTTTTGGGAGTGTGAATCAGCTTTGAGACCTACTTCTCAATTTTGAAGTTGCTTGTCTGAGAAGCATGAGACACAGAAATAGGAAAAGCAGGACTGCAAACTTTGCTGATAATATATTTTTAAATTTTCATAAACTTACTTCAAAATCAAATTGTTTTTATTGGATATGAGTGTCCAGTGGTCCAGTTGGCATGGTTTTCAGCAATCTAGATGATACTTCTCTTTAATGTGTGGTTTGACTGCATGTTGCATAAATGACTTTCCTGGCTGAAAAAACCTTACGTGAATAGTCTTTTTGCAGTTTAACATTGTAGATTTTTTCTACAGAACATAAGCACTGATATATAAAGCACCACTGAAGTAATGTGAAGT
Organism: Platysteira castanea; assembly: GCA_013397175.1. Lineage (NCBI taxonomy): Eukaryota > Metazoa > Chordata > Aves > Passeriformes > Platysteira > Platysteira castanea. The sequence goes on from VYXC01009026.1 coordinate 1,237,508, forward strand.
GGTGATACTGGAAAAATTTGAATCCGGACCTAATTCACTTGAAGTTTGTGGTAGCAAATCTTGCCTTTTCTGCTTTTAGAACTCATTTTGATAGACATAATTTCTTCAGAAAACATATACAGGAAGAGCTGCATTTTTTATTCCCTTCTATAAGGTAATGTTTGCTTAATGGTATATGAGGACTGTGTTTGTGAATTAGTACACTTGCACAAAGTACATATTGGAAAGTAAATTATATTTTCAAATATTCACTTTTTTTATCATATCCAAAAGGTTCTTTGTGGTTTTGCTACAAATGTCTGTACTATGAATATGATCCTTGTACGGAGAAATATTTTCATAGTTACGCTGTAGTACCTTAATTTTTTGCTTCGTTGCCGTTAGATTTGGAATACTTGAAAGGTGACTGAGGTGTGGTGATAGACACAGATAGGAGGTAAAATGCTTACTATTCCAGTTGTCAATGTCTGGGTGGGGAGGAAGGAGCTGGGTAAAGACCTGTGAGTAAAATCATTTCAGTTCACATCAGAAGTGCAAAATTTGACTTGTACTGCATTAAGGCAGCATAAGGGAAACAGATAATAACTATTAAATATTTAATATCTCTGTAATGGTAAAAAATTTGCTAGTGAATACATTTTAAAAGTTCATTATTGAGCTTCAGATATTGAAATGAGGTTTCCAAGACCAGACAGAAAATATGTTTAAATACCTGAGAGCTCCTGTAGAAATTTGTGGTATTGTTATATGTGAAACTGTGAGCATACCTTAACATTTCACACGTAAGTGAAAGACTTCATAGATAAAAGTACCCAAGCCTGTAGTAGTTGAATCAAATTCTGTAATGTTACTCTATAATGTAATTGAATGCTTCTGTTCCACGAGAGGGTTTGCCTGCGAAGGTCTCTGATGTCTGTGCCGAGCCCTGTTGAGATGGATTTGAATCACTGCCAGCGCATTTCTCTGGTGTGTTACAGCCTTACTTCTTACAGTGGCAATTTCTCCTTAAAATGATAGATTTCCAGATAATATGGCACTGCATTTTAAATACACAAAGTTTTGGAATTTGAGGGTGAAAAATAATAGCAGAACACTGAACAAAGGCCTGGACCTCGCAAACGAGCATATACTCTGCCCTCCAACTGCTCCTGGTTTCCTTGGGGCATCTTATGGATGTCTCCTGCCTATGGCTGGTGCATCTCATGGACAGAAGAGCCATGTAAATCCCTGCATCTCAGCAGAGTTTTGCTTGAATTCAGCCCTCATGACCTGTGCAGGTGGCTGCTCAGGGAACTTCAGAATGAGATAAGTGTGATGGATCAGGCATAGCTACTGTTTTTATCAGTCTTCTGCTGTCATTCTACCCAAATGAGTAAAATCTTTGTTAGTAATGCATTTTGTGTTCTCTCTCTCTTTTTCTCCCTTCTCTCTCTCTAGTCGCCAGGATGCTGAAACATCAGTACCAGAATTTTACACCCCTAAGGGTAGGGCTCCCTGTTTTTCTGAAGATACTGCTCCCTTGCTGGATGTATTAACTTTTTGTGGAGTCTGTGATGTTTACACCTTGGAATGTCTCTAACTCTTCAGGTGCCTGAATAAAGAGTTAGGGTCTTCCTTCAAATAATATAGAATTATGCTTACATAGCTTACTCACAAAATTACAAGGTCATGTCATTTTTTATTTGCATAATTTCTTTAATGTTAAAAATGGAAAAGTATTTTTAAGTGTACTTTTCACATAATTGCAAACTCATAGAATATGGACAAAATCATATCATATTCTTAAAAAGGTGAAGAGGACCATTTATTCTTTACTGAGATCTGTGAAGAAATCTCATAGTATATTGGTGGTATGTTTTCCAGAAATACTGTTACGCTAATCCAACCTACCTTGAGAGCTGGTGATAAAAATCCTGATGTAAAACACACTTTCACAGCAGAAGAGTGCAGGTGCAGAAGGGAAAAGCAAGCATTTTTTCAAGTGGCATTGATTGTTTTCTCTGCAATACGTAGGGACCCAGAATATTTTTAGATGAAAAAGATTAAAAAATTATCCATTGCATTTGTGATAGCCTATATGTTTGGGTTAGTTATTTATCATTTGCAATATCCATAAAGCTATCTTAAGCATCCTAATTAGGTTTCAGCTTTTCAGAGGGAGGCTGGGAGGCTCTTGTGCAGTTGTGGCGCGGTGGCGGGGTGTGTGCAGCACAGCTGCTTTCTGATGTCAGTCGCTATTTCAATGACA
>VYXC01009026.1:1240159-1263617 GCA_013397175.1 Platysteira castanea
ATTGATTTATTCTAAGAATTAAAAAGCAAAACAACAAACTACAGTGAAATATAGTCAGGTAATGAAAAGAAGAACAGACTAATTGGGAAGTGAAATGGGGGAAAACAGTCTGAAACATCCCCCACCTGTTCATGCATTTTGTTCTATATAAAACCCAAACTTTATTTCTATGAATGGGTTAGGGACGTTCTGCATTCAGCTGCCTTCATATCTGTCTCATCATCAGCATGTCTGCAGAACAATCATCCACCTTCTGCTCAAAAAATATCTCAATTTAGGGATAATTCAAGAAAAGGTAGGTTACAGAATGGCCATTAGAATATGCCTAAAAAGTGTGGAAGGGGTTATTGTTATTCTCTCACAATGAGAAAACAAAATTTTAGGAATAAAATTTTTAAATAACACAATCTGACTGCTACTAGTTATGAGTCTATTTATTTATTCTTATTTTATAAGGATATATATATATATATATATATATATATATATATTTATGTAGCACAGCTATTTCTGTGTTATCTTCAAAGCACTCTTAAGGAAATAATACATGCCTTTGTAAGGATTTCTTTTGAAGGTAGGTATGATTTCTATCTGTGTGTCATCTCCTTCTTCAGAACATTCCTAAGGAGATGTGAATCAACACCTGCCCAATTCAGGACAAGGAAGCAGCTTTTCTGTCTTTATACCTGTACTCAAGGGTTTGGAGCATGGTTATTAGAAAAAAAACGGTGAACTCAGTTTTATATTTCAGGTAGAAACACACATAGGTGCATGGTTTTCATAGAAGACGTTTTTCTTTTATATGGGAAACTTCATTTGCTATGTGAAACATGTAGGATGAACACTTAAAAATTAGTAGTCTGCTTATGCTAGAAGCACTGCCTGCAGATGGTCGTTAGTTTGGCTTTCTGTCTTGAGGACAGTTACCCTCAAATCAGACATAGAAAAACTACTTGGAATTATAATGTGGGATTGAGTGAGTTAAGGGGTGGGTGATATTAATGGTTTGTTGCTTTTAGCAAGCTTGTCTAGACAGTATTTTTTTTCTTGTAATTTTTAAATATGATTTTTAAAANGCTGAAACATCAGTACCAGAATTTTACACCCCTAAGGGTAGGGCTCCCTGTTTTTCTGAAGATACTGCTCCCCTGCTGGATGTATTAACTTTTTGTGGAGTCTGTGATGTTTACACCTTGGAATGTCTCTAACTCTTCAGGTGCCTGAATAAAGAGTTAGGGTCTTCCTTCAAATAATATAGAATTATGCTTACATAGCTTACTCACAAAATTACAAGGTCATGTCATTTTTTATTTGCATAATTTCTTTAATGTTAAAAATGGAAAAGTATTTTTAAGTGTACTTTTCACATAATTGCAAACTCATAGAATATGGACAAAATCATATCATATTCTTAAAAAGGTGAAGAGGACCATTTATTCTTTACTGAGATCTGTGAAGAAATCTCATAGTATATTGGTGGTATGTTTTCCAGAAATACTGTTACGCTAATCCAACCTACCTTGAGAGCTGGTGATAAAAATCCTGATGTAAAACACACTTTCACAGCAGAAGAGTGCAGGTGCAGAAGGGAAAAGCAAGCATTTTTTCAAGTGGCATTGATTGTTTTCTCTGCAATACGTAGGGACCCAGAATATTTTTAGATGAAAAAGATTAAAAAATTATCCATTGCATTTGTGATAGCCTATATGTTTGGGTTAGTTATTTATCATTTGCAATATCCATAAAGCTATCTTAAGCATCCTAATTAGGTTTCAGCTTTTCAGAGGGAGGCTGGGAGGCTCTTGTGCAGTTGTGGCGCGGTGGCGGGGTGTGTGCAGCACAGCTGCTTTCTGATGTCAGTCGCTATTTCAATGACACGAAAGTGGGAGAGGAAGAGCGTGAAAAAGGCAGACAGTTTTTAAGAAAAAAAAGTGTCATCAGTAAGCAAATTATTTTTGCCTGTGTTGTTTTGATTAGGATATGAACTAACAAATAAAGTCTGATTGCTACAAAAGAAATTACATCTGGAGAGTTTAACTGGGGCACCTTCAGAAACTTTTTGGTGAAATGTGTGCTTTTTTTGCCCCCATGCTGCGAAAAGTCTGGATTGTCTTTGTCAAAAATCCTGGTAATACACATAATTCACCTGGCCTGCAAACAGAGCAAAATCCTTTCCTCTCAGTGTGCTCTGTTTGTTTGGATTTCAGTTTGTGCTGTGTTCAGGGACACTGGAAGAATGATGGCTTTCCTGTGGAAAAGGGGAGTAGCTATACAGATCCGTGTGTAAAGTGCTCAGTACTTGATGAGCAGGGTGAACATTCCTGGGTTTGTTTCCTCCCTCTCTAGGCACCCTTCTGCTATGCTGATAATGGTATGGGATCCTCGGGGTTTTTCTCTGGGTTTTCTTGAATTTTGTAGATATGGGTTGAAAGAAACACAGAAAATTTCTACTGATCTTTGATCTCAAAGATCTTAGTTTCCAGTGTGAGGTGAAAATTTTTTCTTGAAAATGTTTCTTAGAATGGACTGATAGTTTCCTTTTGGATACATGCACCCTGGCACATGGGTTTTGTGGGAGGGCAGGAAAAGTGAATACGTGGGCATTTGTAGCGAAGGAACTTTCTGGATTTTGTTTGTTTGTTGTTCTCTTTTCCAAAGAAAATCAGGGAATTGTGAAAACTTTGGAGGGGCTGCATATATTAACAAAGTGATTAATTAAAATGATGAAATAAGTCTTTGGCCACTAAAAATCTGGACAATGTTTATTAATGGTTATCATAAGATCGTTGATTTAGAAGTGTAAAGATTGTTGCTTGAGAATACCAAATAAAATTTTGTGCTGCTGTTAAAAATGTGGTTGGCATACTGACTTTGGTTTGTTTATTCATACACTTACAGCAGTCTGAATCACAGCTGGTTTTCTATGGCTTTTTATTGCACCTCTTTGTTTGACTGACCTCAGAAAAAGGGAATTAGATGATAACGGTAAACATTAAAATTTGCTTTCAAAAATATGTAGATATTACTAACACACACCGTTTCACTTACTTGAAAAATACGTTTGTTAAAAGGATATATATATATATATATATATATNAGCACTGCCTGCAGATGGTCGTTAGTTTGGCTTTCTGTCTTGAGGACAGTTACCCTCAAATCAGACATAGAAAAACTACTTGGAATTATAATGTGGGATTGAGTGAGTTAAGGGGTGGGTGATATTAATGGTTTGTTGCTTTTAGCAAGCTTGTCTAGACAGTATTTTTTTTCTTGTAATTTTTAAATATGATTTTTAAAATTTTATTTATAGTACAGCTCTAGACATGAATTTTCACCCATGAATTTTTCTTTTTGTATTGAATGTATTTTCAATATTTACTTGAAAATCAATTTTCTAGTCTCATATTGCCCTTATATGTTTGATGCTATAGAAATTACGTTTGAATATGATCGTGTTGTACTATAATTGGCCCATGATATTTTGTATACCAAACTACACAGTAGCAGATTTAACTAGAAATACTGCATAGTGACATGCTGTACTTTAAAATATAAACATGTATAGAGAAAAGTAGCAGGTGATAGAATTAAAGTTCAGCATCCTTTACCTCCTTCCTCCTCTCAAGTTTTTTTCTTGATAGCAATAACAAGGATTTTTTCTTTTCTTCTTTCTTTCCCCTTTCCCTTTCCCTCCTTCCTTTGAATTGGTTCAAATTGGTTAGGGTATCATTGCATACAGAGTTAGGGTTTGTAAGATTCAATTACTTTTAAAAAATTTCTTGTCTGTAATTTAAAAGTTCATTTTTAAGGAATGGGTTCATCATAAGTTTTGGCTTAACCTTTATGATTGGTTATTAAAACCTGTAGACAATCCAGGAATAACTTAGCCATCTTCAGAACTGTTGGAAAATGTATTCCATTTTAGTGTTTCCTTATGTGTGTTCATGCATATATGTGCATAGTTAAATTTACATTCTCATAATAAAGGGTAGTTTTGGCAGTGGATGAAGTGATAGGAACCTTGGGGGAGAAAATAATAAATTATTGAATTGTTTTACTGTTTATGGTGACATGTTATGTCATGCTACCTTCAGAAGAAGTTGGTCGAAACATTATTGTTTCACCCTTTTTATTGAAAGTGTTGCTTGTTCATTGTACCTTTAGTTGTTAATTCTGTGAGAAATTAATAGCTTTGTAGTGTCGTTCCTCAAGGAGCTCTAAATACAAGCCTTCAGCAGTGATGTAACCTCTTTCTCTTCAAACGTTTGATGATTTTACAATGAAATTCAAATTTTCTTCATGGGGCTCTATACTAGTGTGCCTAATGCTTTTTAAGAATCAAGGAAGTATAGATCGTAAAATTAATTTGGTTTTTATTATTTTTTGCTGATATCAAAATGGAAACTTCAGCGTGTTTTGTGATAAAAACATTTATAATGTTGGTCTGCCTCTATTAAAAGAACTTCATTATTTCTTCCACAGGTAATGATTTACTGGGTAATTTTTTAGACTTAAGAATTTTTTGGAATAAATTTTGCAGATTTTCTCTAGCTATCACAACAAAATAAATCAGGTTTGTGAACAACATCTACCAAGACTGTTATGGTTTGTTGTGAAGTAGGGTTGACCTTGACACCAAACATGGCACTTTAGTGGGTACTGTTAGCTTAGGTTGTATAACATTGTTTTCTGATGCCATATCCTTGCAACTTTTCCCTTATATTTTATGGAATATAATGAAAATATGGAATGACTCAATTCTCATCCTGCCCATGTCAAGTTTAAACATAATTCTCACTGGTTTTTTCTGACCTGAGATGACAGCTGAAAGGTGAGCTCTTCTGTGTTGATTCAGTATATTCACATCAGCAGAGATTCCTGATCTGCTCCAATTCTTTATTGCAAATGGATTACACCGTGTGATTTTTTTGTTGGAACTCATTCTCTTCAGGTTATTCCTCCTAATTAAGGTAACTGGTATTTTAGTGTTGCTGATGTATCCATTCTTTGCTGTATAAAGATTGTCAAAGATCGTAGCATTTTTGTACTTGAAAAAGTAATATTATTTTAAAATAAATGGTCTTTTTTATTAATAACCACATATGCAAAAAAGGGAACATCTGCCTTCCAAATGATATTCAATGATTGTAATTAAAAGGTTAAATAAAAGCTGAGGCAAGCTTTGAATTTTGAAGCATTTGCAACAGCTAGTAATCTGACTTACTGCAGACATTTTTGTCAAAGTTGAAAAAGTTAGAGCTAATTAATTTCTTGGGAGACATATGATGAAATTGTAGGTGTGATAACATATTTGAGTAACATATGGTCGTTATGGGGCACCTTTCTAATGACTGAGCACCAAGTTAAATATAGACTTTCCATTTTTTCACTTCTATTAGTGGTTCTTTGTTACTACAATTTAAACTCATCTTATTTTCTGTCGTGCATGAAATAGGATTCTTTATATGTTTGTAAGTACTTCAAAAAATATTGCACAGTGCTGCACCTTGATGAAATTTACTGAGGCAGACGGTTCATCCGTGACAGCCATTTGATTTTGGGAGCATTAATTGCGATTAGGTGCATTTTGACCTGCACTTTATAAATGTGAAACTTGCCACAGAATGTTTAGATGCCTGTCCTCAAAGTAGGAGTGTAAAATATTTTTGAGAGATTGGTAGAAAATGCATGCTGCTCGTCCTGTATGTAATATATTGAAATTTTCTTTGATCAGCTTTTGTAATATATTATGTCATAAAAAGGAGGACAGAGGTATTTTTGGAACACTTTCTCATTCAGTCTACATAGCCCCAATAAACTCTGTAATGACTCTTGAGAGGCAGTTCTGCTGTTCCTTAGGAGGCTGTAAATAAAGATTGCAATAGAATAAACAAGTGCTGCATTTTGTAATTAAAGTAGTCAGAAGCTTTACCTAGTTTTAAGTTTCATTTATCTATTATAATAATCTAGAGCAAATTTCAAGCTGTATTATTTCTGTGTCAACAAGCAGAATGAGAAATTCAGTATATATAGTGATGGTGACACAAGAATGAGGAAGGAAATAAAAATGTTTCAGGTGAAAATGAGGAACAAAATGGAAGAAGAAAGGTGGGGTGGTTTTTGGGTGGGGATGGAGAAAGTAATATGTGCATGAGAAAGCTGCTATTTATGGTGGGAGAAGATAAAGGATGCATGTTGATGGAGGCTAAGTGGGAATTGTTTTCTGAGTTGAATAAGAAATTTTTTGCAAGTCATGTTTTTTTCTGTATTTCTGTATCAACTGAAATGCAAGCTGTGGATTGGCTTATTTTTTCTTTTTAAATGAAAATGACAGTTAATTTGATTCTAAAGGAACTCTCTTGCTCGTGAATTTTGCCTTGCTGGAGAGGATGCTGGATTATCACAGCATCTGACTTCATAGTAGCTGCGGCTTCCGTTTTGAAGCTTTGTCATCCAACCTTTACTGTGGCTACAGAGTGAAGAAGGTGCTGAAGGGATTTTAACTATTACTAGGAGCACGGTAGTGATTATTAAGTGAATGTGGCCATCTCTTTCTTGCAGGAGAGTGTAAAAACTGTGCTGATACTTAGAGAAAGAGAGAGAAAATCTCGTACTGCTTGGAAGGAGCACATGGGGGGTTGTGTCTTGGTATCTGTGGTATTAGTGGAGAGGAAAACAGCCTGAGGAAGGTATGACTTCCTCAGTGCCATGGGAGTGCCCTACTCACGCAGCGAAGACATCTAGCAGTATGCACAATGCCATTTGGACATTCTTTCCTACAGTGCTTACATTTCTCTTTTCTTTTAGGTAATTTTTGTAAAAAGGAAGGTTTAATATGCTTCTTGGTGCGTGGAGTTTTTGACTAACTAAAATTAACTTTGTGAATAAGTTTCTCTTTTTTAGCAGAAAGTGATCAAGTACCTACTGACAGTACAGGTAGAGTGATCCAGGTGGGGAGGCAGACTTAATGTTCGTTAAGTTTACACTTAACGTTCAATTCTGATAAGCCTAATGTGCTGTGTACATGAGACAATTGTGTATTTTTATTTTAGCTGTTTCCTACAGGTGACATTTGTATGTTTTTATTTTAGCCTGTTTGCCTACAAGTAGATGTGCTTAATTATGGAGTGCTCACATCTGAAATCATCAACATTATACTTCTAATGCATAAATTGTGGGGCCAGATGTGATGAGATCAGGGCTTAAGCTATTCACGTATTTCATTATTTATTGTTAAAAATCACTGAAACCCAGAACGCAGTAGTGATCAGGGCAGAGGGTGTATGTTAAAAATCTAATTAAAAAAAAAAAGCATCTTGTGGCACATGATGAACTCTCACATCTAAGCATTTTTGGATGCTTTCATAGCCATCTGTAGAGGAAGGATCATTGATTATGCATCAGCCAGATAAAAGAGATCATTCTGATACATTTCTTTTTTTACCAGATATCATTTTACTGCAAAATACTATGGTATATTGATTGAATGATAAAACCAGATTTTTTAATGGATGGCAATAAAAGTGTACTGTGTAAAGAACACAATTATATGCTACAGGAAAGGCTGAGTTTCTCTCAGTGGTTTCTGATAGCTGTATAAATCATAGGAGGAAGGAAAACCTTGATGAATTAAATTTAAAATGAGTCCCTATCAGACCACTCCCTCCCACTATTGATGCGCTTTTCTTCTGAGTTGAAGCATTGTAAAAAATAATGTTGACAGAACTTATCTACTTAAAACTTTGACTATTCAGTTGAGCATTATTTAGCCTTAAGTTATGAAACTAATAATTTAAAAAAGAGGTATACAAATCTGTTTGTTATGAAAAAAAATTGCCTTCTGCATTTGTTTAGGAAGATAAAGGGTATTTTGTTGAGAATGTACATCACACCAGTTAATTTCTAAAACATGCAGAATGAGCACTAGTTTATGAAGAGACATGGAAGAAAGATCTTCATAGTTTCATATGGGAGACTGATATAATGTGGAATGATTTCCTGTTCTGTTGCTGATAACTTCGTTAGAGGTGTTAGATCACAGCATAACCTCAATTTGCCTGATATGAACCCCACTCTGTTATTTTTATAAAAGGAATTCAGAAGAGCAGAAAGCAAGAAAGCATTATTATTACTTTGTTTATTTTCTCTTTAATACTGTCTTTCATCTTTGAGTATTGAAATAATTCCAACCATTTAAATGTTAAAATACCACATTTGGCATATGACATTTCTTACTGAGGAGCAGACCTGTGTTTACAATTTTTCTGTGGTTTGGGGTTTTTCTTGGGGCTGGGGGTGAAATATAAACCATTTGCAAGTTTTGTTTTAATTTTCAAAAGAATAGGAATTTTTTATTCCAACTTTTTGTTACTGTTGAAAAAATATGCAATTGCAGAAAATATGTAAGGGAAATTGCTTGTTTTCTTTTTAGGTTTCCCTCAGCAGTCCAACACTGTGAAAGATGCACTGATGTACTTTTTATTATATATGAGCTGGGACAATTTCTCTCACTTTACAGTTCTCAGTTTGAGTTTGGGGGTTTTCCTTGTGATGTTGTTGTTTTGTTGTTGTTGGTTTTTGTTGTTGTTTTTTTTTTAATAGGGTGTTGTTTGCGGTTTTGAGTTTTTTTCTCTGGGGAGATCTCTAGACAGAGTTATGCGAGAAAAAATACTGTATGCCAACAGTTACTCTTTGAAATAAAAAGATGAATTAAAATGTAGGTAAATAATCATGTAACATGGAAAATCCATTGTCAAATGTATACACATAGAATTAAGCCTATATTTAATATGCATCACAGTAAATTTTCTAATAATTAACTGTGTGTTAAGGTCCTTAAATTCAGTGTATCTGCTGGAGAATTTTCATAGATATTAGACATCATGAAGCAAAGTTGAGACCAACTCTTAAATAAAGAGTAAAGGAAATACTGAGTAGCTTCTTGCTTAGTGACAAGACCAGAGTTCCCATGATTATGTGTATGTATCTGAAATTAAGCCTGTGTAATCAGCTTTAGTTCTGGCAACTTTTAAACTTTTTGAATACTTTACTTGGTAACTAGCTGGTCAGCCTTTTAAAGGAGTTTGATTTGGAAGTGATTTCCTATTTAAAACCCAACTGAAAAGTAATTGTATCATGTGGAGATATATTATCTCTCAGTTTGGGTTAGAATGGACATTTGCACTTGAAACATGTAACTGGTGGCTGTAACAAGCCCCTATCTGTGTCCTTTACTTCAAGATTCATATTCTCTTCTTTTGGTTGTCCTGCTACTATTCATTTGCATGTATGTAGTCCAAATCTGGCCCTCTTCTTTCTCTGGGTCTTCTCAGAACATTGTGAGTCCCTGCTGTTTCTCCAGCTCATTTCTGTGACAATTTTGAATTTCTTTCAACTTCTAAATGTTTTAGCCATCCAAGTACCCACTTTGGCCAGCTTGTTCTTTTTATCACCTGCTATCCCATTGCCTCATTCAGAATTCTGCAGTGCATTTGTCCTGGTGTGAATTATTCCATGTGAACTGCTTCCTTTATCTCTCTACTACCCAGACATGATTAAAGGTAATACTTGGAGTGCAAGGAGGAGCCCCTCTGCTCTCATTCTGTTGCAGAAAACTGATTGTCAGAAGGAGCAATTGCAGGAAATAACAATCAGTCTCTCCATCAGGGGAGGGAAAGTGGCCTGTGTAACACGCCTTTGGAGAACTGGGCTGCCAGGCTCAACCAGTCTTATCTTAGCAGATGTGGAGTATATGTATATATATCTATATATAAAATTAATATTAATAACATCGGAATGGCTCTACCTACAGACATCTCTGGCATCCAGTGAATCCTCTGCCAAACAGCAAGTTCCAAATCAAATTTCAAAGCCTAGTCTTTAGAGATTTTTGACAAAAGATTTATTATAAGGTCTTTATTCAATAGGATGACCCTGTACCTTCCCCTAATTCCTTAAGAAATAACTGACTTAACTTGTTTCAACTTGCATTCAACTTGAGATAAATCAGTGGAAAACTACCTGTAGGTAATGTGGGAATTGGCTCAGACTGCTGAGGTTACTGTTCAAGTACTTGGTGTCAGCCATGCTTCTGTGTGCTCCTTCATGCTTTGAAAGAAGGGATGCTGCCCTTTAACAACCTCAGATTGTGTTCAAGAGATTGATAACTGTTACACTGTGAAGGAGGAAGGTAAAGAGGTTGAACAGCCTTGACATATTCTTCTCTGAAAAGCATAAGGTAATTTAAAGGAATTGATTTACATGGTAAGGAAAGGTTTCAAAATATAGACTTATAATTTAAATGCGTATAAGCTGAATATGACTATTACGTTTATTTGACAAAAACATAGGAGGTAAATCAATACAGAGCTCAAACAGCTTTTAAAATGTAAATTCTAAGTGGGTTTTAGAGTATCCATAAAGTACATACATGCATATAAATTTTTATTTTTTAGGAATAAAATTGCCTGAATTTTGATAAATCAAAGACTTAAAATTGTTTAACAGGTGTAATTTTTGAAAATTATTTCTAATATTAATTGTGCAAAGAAAAAGGTAGTGCTAACTTCTTGGATGCCCTAGAAGTCCAGACTTGTTGGTCTGCCAAAATAACATGTGTCAGGTGTGACAGTGTAGGTAATCGGCACACAGGGGAGGAGTCTGTCCAGCATCTTATTTAGCACTCTGCAAGTCTGCAGTCCAGATGACCAGAGAATGATGTTGACAGCAGATGACACTTGGGTTTTTTCTTTGCACAGCTGGTAGGAAAAGAGTTTATACTCTTGGTCTTTGATGTCTGGCAAGGCTCTCTAGGTATGTGGTGGTAGAGTTGTTACTTCCTTTTCCTAACTGGTTCTCTTAATGTAAGAAGATCTGTAAGAGTGTGAAGGTAAAAAATAAAATCATGCTAATGGGTTTGGAAAGGAGATGGCTTGAAGTGCTTGTGTATACTTGCTGAATGTGCTTAGTAGGGAAATATCATTTAGCGTGGCTATTTAAGAACTTTGCTTCCAGTGGAACTTTATTTCTTTTCAAAAGTGGGTTTTGTTGCCTGACTTTGCAAACATTCTTCTTGCATGTGGGCTTTTTTTTTTTTTAAATTTTCTGAAAATCTTTTGTCCTTCTAGTCTTACTTTTCCTCTGCAAATACTAGTTTAGATGCGTAACGACAAAATTTGACATTCATATACNCTGCAGTGCATTTGTCCTGGTGTGAATTATTCCATGTGAACTGCTTCCTTTATCTCTCTACTACCCAGACATGATTAAAGGTAATACTTGGAGTGCAAGGAGGAGCCCCTCTGCTCTCATTCTGTTGCAGAAAACTGATTGTCAGAAGGAGCAATTGCAGGAAATAACAATCAGTCTCTCCATCAGGGGAGGGAAAGTGGCCTGTGTAACACGCCTTTGGAGAACTGGGCTGCCAGGCTCAACCAGTCTTATCTTAGCAGATGTGGAGTATATGTATATATATCTATATATAAAATTAATATTAATAACATCGGAATGGCTCTACCTACAGACATCTCTGGCATCCAGTGAATCCTCTGCCAAACAGCAAGTTCCAAATCAAATTTCAAAGCCTAGTCTTTAGAGATTTTTGACAAAAGATTTATTATAAGGTCTTTATTCAATAGGATGACCCTGTACCTTCCCCTAATTCCTTAAGAAATAACTGACTTAACTTGTTTCAACTTGCATTCAACTTGAGATAAATCAGTGGAAAACTACCTGTAGGTAATGTGGGAATTGGCTCAGACTGCTGAGGTTACTGTTCAAGTACTTGGTGTCAGCCATGCTTCTGTGTGCTCCTTCATGCTTTGAAAGAAGGGATGCTGCCCTTTAACAACCTCAGATTGTGTTCAAGAGATTGATAACTGTTACACTGTGAAGGAGGAAGGTAAAGAGGTTGAACAGCCTTGACATATTCTTCTCTGAAAAGCATAAGGTAATTTAAAGGAATTGATTTACATGGTAAGGAAAGGTTTCAAAATATAGACTTATAATTTAAATGCGTATAAGCTGAATATGACTATTACGTTTATTTGACAAAAACATAGGAGGTAAATCAATACAGAGCTCAAACAGCTTTTAAAATGTAAATTCTAAGTGGGTTTTAGAGTATCCATAAAGTACATACATGCATATAAATTTTTATTTTTTAGGAATGAAATTGCCTGAATTTTGATAAATCAAAGACTTAAAATTGTTTAACAGGTGTAATTTTTGAAAATTATTTCTAATATTAATTGTGCAAAGAAAAAGGTAGTGCTAACTTCTTGGATGCCCTAGAAGTCCAGACTTGTTGGTCTGCCAAAATAACATGTGTCAGGTGTGACAGTGTAGGTAATCGGCACACAGGGGAGGAGTCTGTCCAGCATCTTATTTAGCACTCTGCAAGTCTGCAGTCCAGATGACCAGAGAATGATGTTGACAGCAGATGACACTTGGGTTTTTTCTTTGCACAGCTGGTAGGAAAAGAGTTTATACTCTTGGTCTTTGATGTCTGGCAAGGCTCTCTAGGTATGTGGTGGTAGAGTTGTTACTTCCTTTTCATAACTGGTTCTCTTAATGTAAGAAGATCTGTAAGAGTGTGAAGGTAAAAAATAAAATCAGGCTAATGGGTTTGGAAAGGAGATGGCTTGAAGTGCTTGTGTATACTTGCTGAATGTGCTTAGTAGGGAAATATCATTTAGCATGGCTATTTAAGAACTTTGCTTCCAGTGGAACTTTATTTCTTTTCAAAAGTGGGTTTTGTTGCCTGACTTTGCAAACATTCTTCTTGCATGTGGGCTTTTTTTTTTTTTTAAATTTTCTGAAAATCTTTTGTCCTTCTAGTCTTACTTTTCCTCTGCAAATACTTGTTTAGATGCGTAACGACAAAATTTGACATTCATATACTGAATTTTCTAGTATCAGTCTAAATGCTCAGTTTTCTTTCTTTTCTGTTACTCTCTTGAGCCTGTACTCATTCAAAGTCAGGATGATCAATGTCCTGCTTTTGTGAGGCTAATCCCTGATTATCAGGGAATTTCTCAAGTAATGCTGCCCCTTATTACGAAGATGAAGTTGAAAATGGTGAAAATGGAACAAGACCTAAAAATCTAGAAGGGAGATTATATTAATAATTATAACTGTGCTCCTAGTTGTTTATAAAGATAAGAGTTATACTGGAACTCTATGGGTAGAGAATTACTCATCAATAAAATGAAACTGCAGAGGTTCTTTTTGAATACTAAAATACTGTTAGTTTTCTACCCCTACCCAATACGTATATTTTGCAAGTATATTCTTGTATTGGTCAGATACTGAAATCCATATCATCTCTAGATTGCACTTTATCCTCTGTACCGGAGTATTTCTCAGTCTCTCTGTAACTTTCCACTTGATACAATGAACATAGGACTTGAGCAGCTGATGTAATTTGGAAATTGCGTTTTGAAGTGAATTGTGGCTTAAGAGTGGCTGGCTCTTGCTGAAACAGTGTGAGAGGGCTAAGATTCACACAGGAAAATGACTTTTCTTCTCTCCATCCAGACTTGAAATAAACAGTACTCATGGTAATAGCACTTGTGTCCAAAAGTTAAAATGCTCTAATTCTATTTTTTGAGAGACGTGGCCTCTGTTTCCAAGGGTTTATAGTTCCACTTGTAGACAGAGACCAGGATTTGAGAAAGAATCTCTAAAATGTTTTGATACTGAATAGAAGACCCCTGCCTAGAGGTATCATTCATGAGAAGCCATTAGAAGCAAACAGAACCCATTTAACAATACCCATCTCCAAGGCAGATGTCATGACAGTGTCAGTCCTGGAACACTCACCTAGGAGCTGACTATTGACTTGGTTTGATTTTAGCTACACAGGTGACCTGTTCTCCTGCAACTTAACAACAAACTGAGAATAGCACCAGTGGTTACTCAAACAGCTAACATTTGATGCTAGAGAAGAGTGAAGAAAAAAAAGGGAAAGATATTAAGTCTTTCTGCAGTTTTTCACAGCTGGCTTTCTTCTTTACTAGCCGGGAAAATTTTGTGTCATCAGCAGCTTTGGTTCGCCATCCCTTACTTTCATTTACTGATCATCTCTGATACATTGGACCCAAGGGTAGGTCACTGAAGTTTTCCAGTGAAGACCTTGATTTTTCATTGTGAAAACTGACCACTTACTCTGCCTTTTAATACCTGCTTTCTGACTGTTTAAAGTTTGTTTATTTTTGTTGTGAAGGTCATCCCTTTCGTCCGGTGGAGACTGAGGATTTTTAGGTTAAGGATATTGTTCAGTGTTGTTTGGAAACCTAGGCAGTCTATATCAGTTGGAACTCTTTCTGATCTAAATGCTTACTAACTCTTAAAAAAGAAACTTCAGATTTCTGAGATGTTGTTTCTTTTTACAGAGGCTGTTTTGACAGTTTTTCCCAGCTTATTTGTCTGCCCACTAATTTTGTTCTTGAAAGTAACTTATACTAATTTGCTCAATTCAGATGTCAAGTTTTTTGTTTTTTCACTTTTTCTGGATCTCATTTGGAACACAAATTAGGATTTCTTTAAGCCATATTAATATTGGAAGAATGTAGAGGAAATCAGAGTGGCTCAGGAAATTTGCCTAGGTAACAATTCTTGAATTACCAACACATCTAAACAAATGCAAAGGTAGACCATCCTTTGTCAAGTACCAAAGGTTAGAAAGGATAGTCGAGAAAGCAAAGAGTATTTGCTTTGAAGGAGACCTTTTACACTGCTTAACTCATTTGTCTTATAGCAGGAAAAGACTCGATAAAGCACTTGATGCAATTTCTTGTATTAACATGTAAATGTAAAGAAGTTTATAGGCAGGATTTTCTGGCACAGCCACTTGGGTGAAAATCCTCAAAAATGTGATCAAACTTGTGCATCTATAGTAATTAAAATCAGAGCTGTCTGAAGAGGAGGCAGTGAATGTACACATATGGGCTGCTGTGGAAAGGTCAGAAGTTATCAGAAAGAGGCGGTCATGATCAGTATCAGACAGTTATGGAATTTCTTGTCAAGACATGTAAGAAGTTCTCATCTGATCTCAAAATTGTGAAGTTGTTCAGCATGCTGAAACACAACTTCGGTCAATCTTTTTATCTCAGAACTTTTCCCATTTTTCCCCTTGTCATATGCAAAGTTTTTAGCTAAAGATAGGGAATGGGAACCCAAATTTGAGGAGACTTTTGTGCTCATACATATGATGTCTATAGTGTCACGGATAATCTCTTTCTTTACAATTGCTTCATAGATTTCATGAAGTGGACTTCTTCACATTGGAAGAGAATGTTGCACAGTGGCATTTAATGTTGCAGAAAATTGTTCTACGAAGTCTCTTAACGTTTGAAGACTTGAATGAGCTTGGAGGTTAGTTTCAGAGGCAATTCTTTAAATGTTGAAAGAACAGTAGCTTTGTATTTATACAAAATGAGTAAAAGGAGATTGAAATATAAGATCAGGGCTAGAAGTAAAATTACAGGATGACAAAGACTGGAGAAGAACTGAGGGAGAAAATGAGGAGTTGGAGAAAATATATTTTGTTTCTTAGTTCCTAAAAAGGTGAATCTAAATGAAATTGCCTAGATAAGGTGACTTACTTATTTAATTTATATTCTGTGTAGCAAACCGCTGCTCTGCTGTGCTCAATATATAAATATGCATCATAATAGGTATCCCAAATACATAAAAATCTGGGTTGTTTTTTTTTTTCCCCAAAGTAAAATGTGCTTTAACAGTGAGACTTTGTCAAACCTGCATGGCCTCTTTGTATTTCAAACATCAGCTGATACTCTGCTGGTCGACATCCTTTTGAAATTGTGTTCCAACTGCTGCTGCATAGTGCTGAGCACAATGATTTTGTCTGTTAGCAGATGTGGATGTTGTGGCCGTGTATTCAGAGGGTTGTAAGTGATGTCAGTATGTAGGGTTGTTCCTCCTATGACTACTGTGATTCTGCCTGGATACTGGGAGAGAAGACAAAAGAGAGAAGTCAAAGTAAGCAGTTAGTTTCACAAGGCTATTTTTCTTAATAGTTTTTGCTGTATATATGGCTGTTACTGGTGTTCACCAATAATCAGGGGGCTGATAAGATAAATTAGTTGTGCGGTTCTGGTCTAACACAAAAGCTGCAACACTTTGAAAATCCACTTTTCTGAAAACTGTGGGGAATTCACCCCAGGACAGGAGCACTGGGGAACTGATGGCTTGAAATTGTGGTGGGAGCTTTGAATTTCTTCTTCAAGGAGTTTGTCTTCTAGTGCTGTCGGTTGGTGATTTGTCCACTGACTGAGAACCTGAAGGTGTGTGTTGCTGTGGAAGGGGTATCAGGCATGTGCCTTTCACCAGTACTGTAAGCATGGCTGAAGACTTTGGATACTTGGGGTAGCAGACTGGTGCAGGGTCTATTTATTTATTTTTTTCCCCTCATAAACTTGCTCCTGCTTTTTTCGAGGTTGTGAAATTCATCAGATAAAGGGTTATTTTTCCATGGTCATACAAGGCCGCCTTGATCATTTTGGAAGGTCATAATACTTATTTGGGGCAGAGAATGCCTCAATTTTATATAATGGAAATTTGATGTTTTGGCCCTGAGGCACTGTTTATGTTAATGTTGATGCAATTTCAGTTACTGTTCTGTGAGATCTGAGGGTTTTTTTTACAACACTGACTTAAGAAGCATTTTGCCCAGCACTTAATTAAGAGGGAAGACTTCCACAAGACCTCAACAGCCTATGAAAGTGGAAGAGTGAACAGAAATTGAAGATGTGTCATAAAAAAGCTAGAAGGAGCTCAGAGAGGAGCTTCAGAGAGGAACTCACTGGTATGAGACACACATACAGTGTTTTGTAGACATCTGTGGCAGAAGTACTGGAATCCCAAGTTAAAAGTTGGGAGAAAGATTTGAGAATATTTTGTCTAAGTTTTGTGTAGGAATATATCTCGGCAATCCGTTTTCTGATCATGAATTAGGATGTACCTTTTGAGATATGAGGAAAATTAAGATAAAATGAAGGAGAGGGACTGAAAAAAATTACAAGATATGCTTGATTAAATTCTTTCTGTATAAAGACAGCTCTATAACTTATTTCTCATTTCAGTATTTTTAATGCAACTTTAAATGTACATCTATGTATTTATAAATATCACACAAAATTTTGTTTTATCAATTACGTAAGTGTTACTCCATACCAGTTCTCCGTCTTGCTCACAGTAACATGCAGAATGAATTAATTACTGTAGGTAAAATAAAGGAAAAATGCAACCTCCTCCTCAAGATCATATGCCAAAAATATATCACAGTAAGTTCTTAATGTACAAGGAAGAGTTTGCAAGTTCAAACACATATTAGCAGCTTTTCTCAGTGGGAGATCTAGCCTTAGTTTCAGCGAAACTGTTCCTTTAAATATCTCTTTAATTTGTGATATTATCTGACAAGTTAATGACCAATTTTGCTTTTTTTTCATTAATTTTTGAACTCTAATGCCTAAAATTAAAATGCCTTGTAAAAATCAATAGCCACACTCCAATTTTTCTTCATCTTATCTCTGGAATGTATGTTAATATCCAGTAATGTGGATTCTCACTATGCCTTCATGGAAAGAATAAACTGATACCTTGTGCAAAATTTAGTTGTCTTCATCATCCTGGAAAGCAAGGTATCGTTTCCTTTGGGGGTTAATTAAAGATGCTCATGTGTAAAAATTCAGTGTTTAAACTGCAATTTCCCATGAGAAGAACTGAAGCTTAAAATGCCAATTACAATGAAGAAAGGTGGTAAAACTGGGAATGTAAATGATAGTTTATTAGATTAGAAAATTGTCTCAGCTCATAGTTTTAGCTAAATATTTACAAAAAATCTGGCATTCACTGTAGAACTCGTAAGACAAAGTAGGATTTCACTGTTTACATGAAAAGCAATAGTAAAGAGGAAAACAACATTTTGCATAGCTACCAGATAATTATCTCTGCCTTCAAAAGAAGAAGCTATTGGAAAGAATGGAAAGGAAGTTACTCCTTCCTTATAAGTCCTGATAGTGATAAATTAGATATCCTTTCTATCTTAAAAGATCTCTTGAAAGTGTCAAAATAAGAGTACTTCAAGGCGTTTATAACAAATCCAGGCAAGCAGCATTTTGAGTGCATTTTGGCCTGCTGCACTGTTTCTCATGATTTGCAACAAAAAAATATAAGCTTTGAGTATAGAATATAGGGCTTGTTTGAATGGAGATCCATAGGAAGGCTGGAGAGTCAAATAATATAGAGCCTATACAGTAGAGTTAGTATACATATGCCAAACTGGAATTATTTTGTATTTCACTATGAATTTCAGTTCATCTTGTTAATTGAATTTTGGATATCTAAGAACCAGAGAATTGTTAGGGTTTGAAGGGACCTCTGGAGATCTTCAGGTCCAACCCCCCTACCCAAGGCAGTGTCACATAGAGCAGGTTGCACAGGAGCATGCCCAGGTGGGTTTTGGATGTCTCCAGACAGGGAGATTTCACCACCTCCCTGGGCAGACTATTGTAATGCTCTGCCACCCTCAATGGAAAAAAGTTCTTCCTCGTGTTGAGTTGGAATTTCTTGTGTTTTGGTTTATGGCCATTGCTCCTCATCCTGTTGCTGGGCACCACTGAAAAGAGTCTGGCACCAACCTCTTGACACCCACCCTTGAGATATTTATATACATTAATGAGATCCTTCTCAGGCTTTTCTTTCTTTTCACCAGGACAAATGCACTGCAGAATTTCTTCTCCAGACTGAACAGTCCCAGCTCCCTCAGTCGTTCCTCAAAAGAGGTACTCTAGAGCCCACATTGTCTTTGTGGCCTCCATTGGACCCTCTCCAGTACCTCCTTGTCTTTCTTGAACTGTGGAGCCCAGAACTGGACACAGTATTCCAGATGTGCCACATCAGGGCTGAGTAGAGGGCAGGATTATCTCCCTTGACCTGCTGGCCACACTGCTCCTGATGCACCCCAGGATGCTTGTTTGATTGACTTTAAAGTGCAAGTAGTTTACTACCTGTCCAATAGGAGGTTGAATTTCACTGGTGATGCAGGGAGTGAAAGTAGAACTTTAAAGGAAACTGAAGTAAAACATGAATGTTTTTCTTTCTGCTTTAAATAAAATGCAATGACAATTGTACGTGAGATGCTCTTTGCCCAGTGTGACACTTAAAGGAAAGGACCATGTTGTTGGCTGCGTTTCTTAGTCTCTTAAGCTCACAAAAGTAGCCCAGACAGCTTGCTGACCTCAGATGGACCTTTAAGTCTCTGACTTGTCAGACAAGAAGGGCAGCACTCTTAATTGGCATTCAGATCACAGGCAGGCACTGGGCTCAGTGCATAGCCAAGTACTGCTTTAGGATTTAGACAAAGCCACTCTGGCAAAACATCCCTGTTGTCAGGGTAGCTGGCTGTTTCCTAAAGAACTGTTACATAATGGAGAGACTGAGAAAAGCTTTAGGATGCAAATTTTTTTTTAAAGTAAAAATTAAAAAAAAAAGGGGGGAAAAAAGAAAGTGGCGGTAATTTGTGAAAAGAAACATCCCCCCTCTCCTCGGATGATCTCATTCATTGTTTCTTCCCTCTGTTTAACTTCTCAGGGTCATAAATGTAGTTTGCTGTTTAAAACTGTAGTGATGTCACTCCAAAGGTATTTTGTGGAAGTGAGGAAGGGAATTATCTGAAAGTATTTGGGAATCAACACTTAGAGATTTATTAGCCTTACTAGAGGTCAGCTATTTGCATTTCTTCTTCTTTGTGCTTAGTGTAATGTAAACTGGGAATTCAGCTATAGAGTGAATGTTTACATTTGAGACATCCCGTGGAACAGAAGCGAACGTTGTGTTTATTGCTACAGCTGCCTTCTCGAGTGAAATCGTGATCTAAAGTCTCGCTGGTCCCAGGCCAGATTTCCAACCTGCCCCCTGTGCTGATCCCCTACACAGTGCCAGGGTTTGACACTCCCTGGTACTGTTTCTCCCTGCAGCCTCCAGCATGACATCAGCCCCAAGCGCTGCTCCCAAAGCCACTCACAGCCCCTGCCCGTGCTGGGAACGGGATGGAAGAGGAGGAACTGCTTTGCGCTGCCTTGGGGCTGTGACAGTGAGCACCACAAAGGCGGCTTAAAAAGAGTTGCTGTACTGTGGTTAGAGTGGTGCAGGGAACTCTGATCTCCATCACAATATGCTTGCTCTGCCATGGGTGTTTTGGTGTAAGAAAATGTCATATAGTCTGCCTTAGATGTAAATATATTACAGTGTTTTATATATAATATGGCCCTGTTTAACAAACTGCTTTTGAAAATGTACTTATTTGAAGTATTGGTACAAGTAGTTCTCTCTTTGTTTAACAACAAACCAGTTGATTGGACTACTGTCACCCAATCCGCTGAAGAAGGATTTCAGAAACTATGTATATTTTCTGTAAGCTTATCATCTTGTTTGTTTTCGATATTTTTCTTTCCAGGAAATTAGGACTAACATCAAGTATGGAGGCAGCCAGAGAGCACAACTTACAGCACATGTTCTTGTAGGGAGAGTGTATTCTTTCTAGAAGCTTGGCCTGTGAGGAGGGATGCTGTTGGGTGTTTGAGGGGTCTTTACTGAAACACTTAAATGTCACTAACTTAATTTCTTACCAAGACACTAAATTATGTTTTCTAGCTGGTCTGTAAGCAACACTTTCCCCATTGCAGCAAATAATTAAAAGGAGTGAAAGACAATGAAAGATCCATTTGGGAAATCTGAACTATTGGTAATGTAGTTAACAGTATCAATAACCAGCCCAAGACATGTTGGCAGTAGCCATAACCCAAATCTCCTACAACTATGAAGCCCTGCCAAAGTAGCCTGCTCCTTGAGTTGTGTTTCATTTGGTTTGTTGGTGCCCTGCCTCATGGGCAGGGTTGTTCACTGGTCCCAGTTGCCAGGGCTGTATGAACAGTTACAGCTTTAGTGGTCACCCTTGTGCAGGCTTTGGTGCTCTGGAGTGTTTGATTTGAACACTGCATTGTCCACGCCAGATTGCTTCTGGCAGCCTTTTTAGTTGCTCCATGTTCACTGCTAGTTATTTCTGAAACTGGGGGGGTCTGACTGCTCCCATTAACTAGGCCTCTTTCCTTGCTCTGACACCCAGTCTGGGAGCTGCAGCTCCTCTGTTGCTTTGCATCTCCTATCATAGCAGCCCTAAGTGTTTGATTTTTGCAATAGACAGTCACGTTTACAGCCTGTATGGAGCCCTTGACACAAAAGGGGGACTTTCTGGAAAGAGGTTTTCCTTTTCTTACCAGCAATTAAATTCTTGTGTCATTAAAACTTTTGGTGAAAGTTTAGCCAACAAAGCTTACAGGCTACGACTGTGGGCTACAGTAGTTCATTTGGAGAATGTTGAACACTTAGATTCTCTGTTAATTTCTCTGGCATTGTAAGCTAGTTCTCTTAAACAGGGAGACTTATGAGAAATAGACACAAGGGCTGTGAAGGTGTGATGTGGTGGCTCATGCTAGTCATTGTTTCATTCCTGATGGATGGTAGCTAACAAATTACTCATAGAATCCTGAAAGGAGGGACTGATTGTCCACTTCAGATTTCACCCTGCTTGCTTATCTGAGCTTTTGGAAAGAGCAGCTGGTTCTCCCAGAAGTTCCTCAGTCTTCCTGAGGAAATCTAGCAGTCAGATCTGACCACCTCAGATCTAATGGATGTGTAACCACAATATACTGTTTTGCAGGAAGAATATAATCTTAAAACAGTCTGATATGAGACTTGTTAGGAATGTTAGCTAAGAACTTTAGCTTGATCCAAAAATATAGGTCCTTTACACCTGCCCAACTCTGTTTCTAGGAAGATCTCACCTTTCATTGGAATACTTACGAAAAATAAGGAATCTGGGTGCAGCATTCATGGAAAAGGTTTTTTTAAGAGAAGAACGTAATAAAACAGTAAATCAGAGATAACTTTAATGCTATGAGGCTCAGAATGATCTCCTGTAAAAATTATGTTTCTTTCTTCACTGGAATCCATGTCTGGCTATTATTTTTATTATTTTTCTTTGACTGATACACTTAAAGCTACCAATTTCAAAGCATTTTTTAGAATGTTACCATATTGATCTCATACACATGCCTAAATGTATGTCCTGTACTAAAGTAAATGTAAACATTAGCATGGATTTTTCAGGATGCTGATTGTAAAGTTTTAATACTTTTAACAAATAATATAAATTTCTTTGCAAATGCTGATAGTGACTTCTGTTATATACTCTTCTTCAGGTCTCTCTCATAACTTTTACTTGAAACACAGAAACACTACATACTTGTGTATGTAAATGGGAAACCAGACTCTAACCTCCTCATGTTAAAATTCAATACTCTATTTCTCCTAATTAGTTGCCTTTGAGTCTCACAAAGAGTCTTAAATAAACAAACAGAAAGCGGATGTGTCTGCATGTAACTTTGTGTGGTGATATGAATGAGCAGTGAACACGCTTATAGTTGTATTTTCTATTTAGCAAATAGCTGAGTTACTAGACAATTAAATAGTGGAACCATATTCATGTATCTGCTTGGAGCTGTTGAAGCATTTCACAGCTGTTTGTTCCCCCCTTCCAGCCTCTTCATGTGGTCACACTAGAAGTTACTGCTCCCATCAGAAATTCTGTAACAAATTACTAACTTATAGCATGTTTTATTACAAAATCAGAAGATTTTGCATAAACTATTACATATCAGTTTATGTGATGAGATGGAGAGATTGTGATACACTGAAATTAAGTAAGCAAGTGTCTATCTCTCCCTAGAAGGTCGAAGAAGTCGATCTTTGCATGTGCATTTCAGCTACATCTTCTGGTGTAGCAGCAGTGTTCATCTAAGCAAGCAGTGTTGGTTCAGGGAATTCAACTGGCATAAAGAGATACCCCTTTCTGAACAGAAGTCTAACTCCTTTGGCTTTACTGTAGGTTGGATGAATGGTGGTGTTGATGATACGCAGTGTTTGCATTTTCTCAGTGGCTGAGTCCTACTGTATTGGGAAATTTGATTTTGGATTATTATGCAGTGAGAGCTAGGAACACAAATCACAAAGATGACCAATACAAGACAACGTTAGAGCTGTTAATGAACATGAAAAGCTTATAGTAACTGAATCTTGTGTTTCTTCATATTTGAATAGACAACCTGTAGATACAGTCATCCTTTTTTTTTGTTTTTATAACTCACCAGAATTTTCTGTTTGTTAAGAAAGAAGCAGCAGAGAAAACAAATTGTCCGTGTTATTGTGGGGATTGCTTGTACCATGGAAATTGTTGGGTTCACTATGTACATCGTTACCATAAGAGCTAATCGAGTAAATGAGAGTACCTATTGGTTTGCTAGCCTCTCTTTGGGCTTCGCAAAGGATGCTGTCTCAGGAAGAAGCCCAAAAATCAGCTTTTCCTGGAATTTTCTGG
>VYXC01009026.1:1263665-1294507 GCA_013397175.1 Platysteira castanea
GGTAATATTACAGCTTTTTATTAATTTTTTTGGTCATTCTTTTGGCCTCTTAGGGAATAATCTCTATGAATACAGTGTGTATTGCTTGGCTGGCCCAACACAACTGAAGAATTTGTATAATTTCCAGCTGAGTAGAAGCTGGTGGGAAGAAAGGAGTGGTGGTTAAAAATATATAAAGCCTTCTTAATCACCCAGTGTGGATGTCCAAAAAGCCAGAAGTCTTCTGTTACAGATGGAAGAAGTATTAGAAGGACCTCAGGTGCATTTTAATGTTGATGAAGGATGTCAAGTAAACTGGTCAACAGTAGACTGTCTCCAAGTCTTGGAAAGGTGCTGTGTTGTATATTTTATGTTGATCATAGGTTTTCTTGCCTGTTTTACCAGAGGTAAAGGAGCCTCTTTCTTTCTGTTGCCTGTCCTTCTTTCGGTACTGTGTATTTATCATCTGTAGCCCTTCCTCCCAGTAATGTTCTTACTCCCTGAGAAGTCCTAGTCTTAGCTTGTTAAGCTTTTCATTTGTGGGCAAAAAAAAAAAAATCTCTCAGGAGGTGCAGAATATGAAATTATTCAGTTCAGTGATTAAAATCTGGCAAATTTTAAGGTTGGAGAGTTGTATTTTAGCTATCTGTAGGTGGCACTGCCAGGCTTATGCAATTAGCACATTAGGGTTTGACTTTGGAGAAGGCCACTAGACTTGTTTGTCTTGGACTCACCAACTGTGGTGAAGCATTTGGAATTGCTGAAAACTAAGCTGTGTAGATGCCATGGAAGGCTGAGATAGAGTAGAAAAATGCTTGCATACATAATATTAATAAAATTTAAAAAGAGGTAGTGGTGCTTTGTAATTATTTTGTATTCATTAAACAGAAGGAAGCATGTGCACTCTGACCAAAACACACACTTGGAACATATTAGAATGAGTAGCTGTCTACAAACAAGAATTTTCACCACCAATTGTTCGATAGGGTTAGAAACAAAATACTTGTTATTAAAATTAAATCTTGTATGTTTCTAGGGACATTTCTGTGAGAAAGGGAAATCCTGAACATTGAAGGTTTACTGTTTTCATGGTGATATTTTGGCAATTGTCCTTGTTTTCCTATTCATGATGAGTGTTAGATGAGTGACCTGACAATTGTAGGGCTGTTAAGTTATTTAATGCCAACATCATCTTTTAACTGGTGGCATTTTAACGATAAGTATGAACTTAGCATAGGGGTTGCTGTACTGAGAGGATACCAAATTTTAAACAGGAGGCTAGAACCTTAGCTTCACTTTGGTTTGCAGATTGCAACCAACACAATACTGAACAGGTATAGGAAAAAAACCCCACCAAAGTGTAGGAAAACAGCTAATTATAGTAATTGCAGCTGGTTTCAAAGTACTTCTAACAGTTTGTGCATAATGCTTACTTGAAAGCATCAAATGGGCGCTAGTTGTGAAATAGAACACCTGTTTGTTGTTGAGCATGTGTTTATGCAGATGATTTTTGTTGTCAAAGCACCTTGATGTAGAGTAGTCCTGTTTACATTTACATTCTCCCCAAAGGATTAACAGTGTTCTCTCAATAAATTTACAGTCTATTCTCCTCTCAAAGGCTGCTGTTTGGAGGGTGGTGTGAACAAGGCAACAAGTGCTTGCTAATCACTTGAATATACATAATTAGCAACAGTCTGGTGCACTGGAGTCTTTGTACAGCCACAGCAATACTGATTGGCAGCAGCAGATAACAATAGTCGTGGCAAGGTGGTATTTGTTGAATATTTGAAGGTGTTTTTCTTTTATATTTGCAGTAGGCATTTTGAATTAATTGCACCATTATTCTGGAACACACTTACTATGTTATTTTAATGTCAGAGTTAAAGATCAGTCATGTGGCCTGTTGTGCACAAAGGAATAAGACCTTTAGTAAATCCTTTACTTGTTTGGAGACTAAGATGGATTCTTTTTTTCTTCCTTTATAATTTTATGAGACTAAGATGGATTCCATTTTTTTCCCTTCTTTATTTTATACAACCCAAACTGGAAAGTATGAGTAAAAATTTGGGAGATGAATGTGTGTGATGATACTCTTGTATTCAGCAGTGATTTATTCTATAACTGGCTCTTTGACAGGTTCAGTACTTTAGAAAACAAACCCAAAATCATTGATGATCAAATTTATGGGTGACATACACAGTAATTAATAAATAACACTGGGAAAATTATTTGGATTGCTCTTCATGTTTGTTATGTTCAAACAAAATGTGTTTTAATATGGCAGAATGCTTAACATCAATTTAACTGAAGGGAGAATACTACAACAAGAAGACTATGAACATTGAGAAAATCAGATGAGTCACTGTGTATTTGGCAAGTTTAATTTGTATGAAACTCATCAAATTTCCTCTTATTGACAAGGTAGTGGTCTTTGTGTATAGGTTAGAGACTCTGAATATTGTATCTTGGATTTATTCAGGCTTCTGATATTCTGTGAATTACGTTTTCATAAGGAAAAAAGGATTCATACATCACATGAAACAACTGTGAGGTTTCTTTCTAAGAGCAAAACTGTTAGAAAAACTGTGCTGAGTAATTATTAAAGATTCCATATCACAAAAGAAGTAAATATGGAGCAGAATTTTGTTAGGCTGTTTCCTGACTTCTGCCTAAGCAGTACTTTCACTGATGTGGTAAGTAACAGCAATTAGAATTGTTATTAATATTTTGAGGTGTCTCCAAAATGAGAAGGACTACAGGTGTGCTGGAGGATGGGGTTAGAATTCTCAGTGATACTGCTAATGTGGAGACCTGGTTTGTCTGAGGAGCTGGAAGCTGTTCAGGGGGAGCAAGTTTGAAATGCACTCTAGAGGGATCTACTTCAAAAAGAAGTTAATGGAGAATGAGTGGCTAGGTAAGAAGCTCTTCAGAAAAACATCCAATAGGTACCATGGATGACAAATTGGACATTAATTATATCTCACTGTTGTGAAGAAGGCAAACACATGCATGCATAAACCATGATAGAACATGTAAGATGCATCTTTCTGCTCCACTGAGCACTTAAGCTGGACAAATGCATCCATTTCTGGGGCTGCAGTTCAAGATTATAAAGACTATTTTATAGAGATCAGCAGTGAGAGAGATCAATGATTTAGGGACCTATGAGTATAGGCTGGAAGAATTGTAGTTACCGAGGCTAAATAAGACAAGAGAAGTGATAATATGATGTGTTCTTCATGTGCACAAAGAGAGAAGAAATTGTGGTTTTAAATTGTTGCAGTGCAGTTTGACTTACAAACCAGGAAACCTTTCTTGAAGTGAGCATCCCATGAGAAACAGCAATCTGAGTTGTACCAATGGCCCATCTAGCTCAGCATTCTGTCTGCTGCGGTGGCAGAGGATGTGCTGTTTAGAGAGAGGTTGCAAGTTTGGCCCTTTTCTTGCTTCTCATTCCTCTTGCACTTTCCTAGTGTCCAGAACTGTTGTGTTAGTAATGTTAGATGGCATTATCTCTGGATGTGTTTCACCAAGGGCTCTAACTATTGCACTGTGGTATTTGGTGAGCAGCAGTTCTGCACCTATCTCCTGCCTTCACAATTTTGTAAACTTCAACCTTCTCCTCTCCAAACTGAAGTGCTCCAGTCTTTTCATCCTGTCTTAGAAAAGATGGCTGTTCCAACACCTGGATCACTGTGGTTTCCTTTCTTTGTGATTTCTCATAATTCCACTACATTGTTCTTGAGACGTGGAGGCAAGACTGTGCAAGGTAGTGAAGATGTGGGCGCAGCACTCTTTTCTGTATCAGCAAACCAACATCCTTTCTCTTGTTCTCAGTATCCTTTCTGACTTGCCCAACATTTTGTCAGGTGTTTTTGGCTGTTGTTGACATGAACTTACAATTTCATGGAGCTGTCAGTGATGAATCCAGGACTCAACTAAAGTATAATTTATGATTCTAAAGTAAACACTGTTAGGCATAGTTTGTATTTTTTTTCCCAGATACATTACCTCATATTTATGTACCCAATGTTCATTTTTCATCTTTGCCCACTCAGTTTCGTGAGATCAGATCCTTCTGTTCTCCTGTGCCATAGATGTGGCATTTGACTGTTGGCTACAGTGTAGTATCATCTGTAAGCTGTGAGAAGTCACAGATCACACCACTGTCCGGGTCATTAAGGCAGATGTTGTATGAAAATTAAGCCAGCCTTGATTGCTGGGAGACCTTCTGACTCTCTCTTTCTTATTTTATCATCTTTCATTTTCCTCCGTATTTAGGCAGCTTTTCCTGCTTCATACTGATGTTTTCCCTATAATCACCTTTTAACTCTTCCATTAAGACATCCAAGTGGACCTTGGCAGGTGACAAGGGGGGTGGGCTAGGAGGGATGAATTACTTTATTTTCTTTCTTAGTTATGGCAGTCATTTTTTCTGACCTTAGTATTTTCATTAGTATTCTTCCTGTTTGTAAGGCCTTTTGAGCTAGTTCTTTGCCGTTTTAATAACTGTTTTTCTTATATTTACCTCTATTTTTCTGTTAATGATGAATATTTGCGTATCAGATTTAATTGGGCAGCTTTCTTCCAGCCCAGTGCTAAACCCACTCGTGAAGCTGAGAGAGGGAGAATCTTGCATATTATTTCATATTATAAGTCATATTATTTTTAAAACAATTCAATAATAGCTACAAGTAATAACAAAGTAGTTTGCATCCTGTTTGCAGATTCAGGTGGATCTGTGGACTACTTTGGAAGAGTCTACAAAAGGTTACTGAGAAAAAAATAAGGGGTGTAAGCACTGAACACAGCACTTCTTTTGATATTTAGGACACTATATTTCTGCTGAAAAATGTTAGTGTTCCATGAACTGAAAAAATTTGAAACCTATTGTGTGAAATAAAATATTTGGGTTCTTAAATGCTTGTAATTCTTGATAGTTCCTAGTCAAGTAATGCAGAAAATGGTTTCCTTAAAGGTTTTCAAGATGCAGAGTAAGAATACAGAGAAGTAAATTAGCATAGGGAATGGGAATCGTGGTTCCATTCTAGTTTCTCTTTTAATATTTAATATTTAAATGAATATTTACATCCCAGAGAGAAAAAAATAGAGAAGAAAAATGATAATGTTTTCAGCATTGGAGAGAATGCCTTTAGAACTTGAGATTCTGAGAGCCTGTGTGCTTATAGAGGAATATGGGGTTGCCTTGCCATGAGAAAGAACCTGAGTGGAGAAATGTAAAAGAACTCTTGAATGTAGCAGCTTAAAGAGTAATGGAGCTCTGTGACTGAAGGTTGAATCCAGTTGTATTCAGAACCAAGATGAGGATGATTAAGAGAAAGATTGAAAAATACTAAGGATAGTATTTTGATCTAGTCAAGACAGTGTGCATTATTGAAGATAAGCTTTTAAAAAACCAAATAGTTTTTTGCCAGTACCTGCATAATGGGAGAAAATTCTTTCACCTGTTTTTTTTGAAGAGTCCATACTGAACTGATGAGATGTTCCTGTTCATCTTAAAATATATGCCATGAATAAAAATCATAAAATGCCCTATACAGATTTGCACATGAGATACTCAGATTAGCACTGAAATGTAAATTCGGTGAGAATTTGTCCAAGACTTGCTCAGAGTGTTATTTAAATGAAACAGTAAAAATCCAGTTGCTCTTTGCTGAAGTCCCTCCTGAAATGCTGTTTGAGAAACACTGCATCAGTATTTAAAGATAAAATTATTGTAGTTTCTGGTATGTTTCATAGTCTTTCTTTCATAGTCAATTGTTGTTGTTTCTGGTGTGTTTCGTAGCTGGGTACTGCTTTTGCCACCAGTTTGGCACTTTCCTACTCATTATCGTGGAAAGTTAGAGCTCTCTTATTGAATGTGGAGTGTCTGCATACCTCCCTTCCTGTGGTATTTTTGTTTTCTCATTGTATCGTTAGGCCCATTAGGTAGTTACATTTATCTAAGTGAAGGTACTGATTTATGGTAATGAAATAATTTCTTAATATTGTTTTGACATGTTAAGCAAATGGAGTTCTTTAAAGTCACTGTAAAGGTACTTTGTGTTCCTGGGCTCAGAATACTTTTGTTGTCTTTGTGGTGGCACAATTACAGATGTAGGGAGCTGAAGGTGTACTGTAAGTCACTGTTAATTTTTTTCCTTAAATGAAAGCAGGACTGTTACTATTTTTGCACTTCCACCTTTAAGGAGCAAACTTGCATGAAAGATGAAACGGGGCAGCAGGACCATCCTTTTACAAAGAGAGGGGCAACAAGAAGCTGTTTGTGTCTGCTTGGGTGCTTGTACAATCAACAGTAGATACCCATACAACGCTCCCACTCGTTATTCACAAAACCAGGTCCTTTAGGCTGGTGTCCATCCACTGTGTCATGGAGAGAGGGAAGTCTTGAAAACAGTATCTAAAGGATGTTTTAGTTTTTATATCTAATCAGATCAAATGGTACGCTGCTAATGAAGGGGGAGGTTCTGGTAGACCCTGCCTGGAACATAGATCCCTTGATACCTTGTGATGAATTCAGAAAGAATAGAATTTTTCAGCTGATGGGATCAGTTACCTGATCTTGCAGAAAGCTGTCCTATTTCTGCCTTGCTCCACCCCCTCTTTTTTTTACCTGTTGGGCTTGTGAGTTGCACAAGTGCCAAATCAGACGATGAAGACCACTGGGCAGCAGGACTGGAAGGAAGAGGAGGCGGAAGAGTTTCTCCTCAGCTGGATCAGCTGAGGTGTTGTTACGGGGGGAGTAGAAAACTTAGACAAACTTCATTAGAGAAGCCCTTTCTTTGAGTCTGAGCTACAGGCAGAACTTCCTTGTGTTTTTAAACTCCTTCGCAGAAAGGGGTTTAAATGAAGGGAAATCCTTTCTTAGCCTCAGATATTGTCAGCAGTTTAAATGTAAGGAATTATAGAGGTGTGATTAAATCACTTAATCCTGCAGGTTTTAATGATGGCAAATCAGATATATTTATAAAAGATGAGTTCTTTATTAAGGCAAATTAACAGATAGAAGATCTTAATCAGAATTACTGTGGAGTATAAAAGCTAAAAAATACTAGTTCACTGTATTATAACAGAAATGGTAGTGCACTGTATAACAGAAGTGCACTGTATTAAAGCAATTATGTTAAAGCAATTATATTAAAGCTAGCAATAGAAACGTTAAGTAGAGGTTTTGATGTATCTCACCGCACTCTTGTCATGAGTACTTCTTTCTCTTTCCTTCAGTCCCTGGGAAATAACTGTAGGGAGGTGTCCCAAATTCCACAGGAGAAACTCCACTTCAAGAAAAGGATGTGGAAGAATCTAACTTGTATGAAAGTAGACTGGGCTTTCATAGCATAAAGACGTTTGCTGCCAGTCATAGGCCTCCAGGTCAGTTTAGCAGCTTATCTATCAAGTCTTACTTCAAAGGGACAGATGTGTGTTTGAAGCTGGCAAGCCAGGCCAGCCTTTTAGCATATTCAACACCAAAAATTATCACTATGGTGCCACCAATAGCTCCCCACAGAGAGCTTGCATTGCTTTGTCTTCTGACCAAATTCCAGGCCAAGCAGATCAGTTTTTTCAGGGCAAAGCATCCTGCTACAGATCTAGTGAAAAATTTCATCTGCAATACACTGAGGGGTTTTGTTGGAACTAGGGGAGTCTGAAAAAATAGGTTTGTTTCAGAATCTTGTAGAGGGCTGGAGTTTTTCTGTAGCTTACTCATCACTCATCCCTTGACATCCCCTTCTGCCCCTTACAGAAATGATAAGTACATTAGAGAATGGTCAGATCTCTGGGAGATGTTTCTCCCCTAATCATGGATTGTGTGAAGAGAAGTTACTGTCTGTAAATGAATAAACATATCATGAACTTTCAGTCATTCCCTATCAAACTGTTATCTGCTGTTACAAGACCAAGCTGTCATTACAAACTCAATATTCGTAAGTATTAAGACTAAATATGCCTAATATACCTAAACTAAATAGTCGAGATATAAAATTTAAACTGAATTAAGCTGTAGACATCCAGAAGAAAAGCTTTTGTTAAAATCGTTTCAGCTGTGCTGCTGATGCTTGGTGTTCTTGTGTACGCACTTGGTGAGCAGAAATGTGGAAGACTCTTAGAGGAGATGAAAAATTTGTGTCACTTCTCCCTGATGTGGAGCCTGTATTCCCTAGTGAACGTCAGCATGGAAAAATGCATCAGCATCATAACGGGCACTCATCTGCAGCCCGGCCCCCGGAAGACAAAGCAGCGTTCTACCTCTCGGGATTAACAAACATGTGGCAGCTTTAGTAGTGCTGTTTGGTAGTCAGGTGATAGACTGGCCATATGTCCTCATACCTCATTCTGGCATGAGATTTTTTTCCACCCCCCCCCTTTGAAATTTGAAATAAAAGCGTAGCTTTATCCAGTTGTCATTTGTTCCAGTTCTTATGTCACAGACATGAAATTCTAAAAGATCTTTTAAGAAGTTCTGTACCCAAGTTTTTCTCGCTCTAAGTCTTTATTGGAAAGGCTTCTTTCTTTGTTTAGTTATTCTTACTGGAACATACAGAAATTATTACAGAATGTAGATGACTTGCATCATAAGAAGCTTAAGCATCTAGTTAGGCTCTAAATAGGAAGATGAATGTGTAAGAGTTCTTTGGGCACCTACACAGCTCAAATCCCTTCCCATTGTACATCTTGGTCCTTTTGACAATGCCATGTTCCCAAATTGCATAGGGGAAAAAAGAGAGAAGGACAAGATTTTTTTTCCAGAAAATTAAAACTTGCATCCATGTGATTAGGAGTCCCTGTCTCTGTCTCTGGGGTTTGGACCAGTCATGTGAGGATCTGACATAAGAAAAATAATTGTTTAATAGTGTTTGGCAGTGGGGAGAAATGGAAGATATTACTGGCTTTGAAGTATCATGAAGTTAAAATATTTAATTTAAAAATAACTGCAAGCTTGGAGAAATTTCTGTCTTGTATTACTTTATCACTGGCATTTTAGTACTCTGAGGAGGTAATTTGTAGTTCATTTTAAGCAAATTAGAAAATATGAGTGTTACATCAGTGTAATGAAAACATCATTATTAAAGGCTGAAGGAAGTCTAAAGTATGGATTTCCCCTCACTCTTACGTAAGTTTTTGTATCCATTACAGATCAGAACCTTGTAATTCAGCTCTTTAGATTTTACCTAATTTGTTACTTTAAAAGAGGGTTTCAACCATGATTCTTAAGGAATTCTTTAATCCATTAAAATAAAAGCGAAACTCACCACTACCTCTAATAAATGCTTTGATTAAAATGGACATTTCTGAACCTTCTACAGACAGTACCTGCTCAGATGTGACAGCATTTGTGACATCACCAGTACAGACTTTCACAAGGATTTTCAAGTCAGTGTTGTAAGTTTCCATTTCATTTTTGCTAATTAGAGAATTGTGCTGTTTATTTTCTAGAGGGAAAAAAGTCACTATAAGCGTATCAAATTTGTTTACTTAATTCAATAGAAATGCAAATATATTTTTTTGAAAATTACAGTTCCTTATTGGTCCCTATTATTTTGGTGTCACAAATGTTAAATATTTGGTTCCAGTTAATTATTGTATGTATAATCAGAATTTCAGAAAAGCCAGATGTAGGAGCAGATTATCAGTGTTTTCTCATGTATGAGAATTCACTTCTGCATTGAATAAACTTATTGTAGAGTTAACTGGGATCTAGTTAAGGTCATCCTGTAAGTTATTAGACTGTTTTGCAGGCTAAGTCATTAAGCATTTTTCAGTAGTTAGATTAGGAAGAAATTGAATGCTAATAGCAGAGAAACCCCAAGATACGTACCTGTTAGTGAAAAAAAGGGTAACAAACTTCATACTGAGCTTGGTGAGATGCATTTATATGTCTTATCCAGGTCAGTCATCTTTAAGTTTCATCTTGTGGCTGGAATTTGGGGGTCATATTTTATAGCTGTGTTTTAAAAGTTTATAAAATCACTGAAAGTGATGCAGAAATTTTGTGCTAGTAAAATGGCAGAGCTGAAAATTTTGCATTTTTGCTTCTCGGTAAAGCTTTTTTTTAATTAAGAGGCTGGGAAAACTTGAAGCAAAAGACTTTTAATACCTCATTTGCCTGAATATTTATTGCAATTGTAATATGTAAAATAGTCCAAAATAAATTAATGTAAAACATATATATTAGAATTGAATTGTGTTACAGTTCTTCTGTGGGGGTTATTTTATTAAGTTTAAGGCAGTGAAAGCTTTTAGAAATATGTAGAATTCTGAGATTATCAGTGAGTTGGGGTTTTATTTTTTTACCTCCTTCTACTTTAATTTTAGTCTGTAAATTTAAGAAAATACTTTAGTGACCAAGTTGTTCTTATCTTCTTAGCACTGCTGATAGGATAGGATATATTTCACAGCTAACTCAACATTTTCAATATTGGGATCTCAAAGTTGCTAAGATTTTGTAATATCATTAAATTGTAATAACTATTTCACATATAGAAGTATGTATTTCTAGGTTTTCAAATTGCGCATTTTAAGCGATTTTTCAGTTATTTGTCAGAGTACAGAGATTTGTATAGTTTACATATTTTTGATCTATTTCTGTGTGTATGTGTAGAGTAAATGACAGAGTATATTCTGACACATATGTCAGGATATAATTTGGTTGTATAGAACATGCAATTGTTATTAGGGAAATTCTTGGCTTAATAGTTTCTCAGAACTATTGTGGCATCATTGCTTAGAGATGCAGTTGATCTTAGAAACTTGAATCACTTGAAGCTGATTTTCTAGCTTGACTGGAAAATAAGAATTGCACTCACAAGGCAGAGCAGCAGTCTGATTAATTAGTAGTTAATTTTGCCTAAGTTCATGCTGAAGCCCCTTCTCCTTTACATCTTTCTTGCCCCCAGCCAATTACTCCCATCTTTCCTTTGTGCTGATATTAGCTGTACAGTGACATGAAATTGTTTTGATCTGGTCAAAACCTTTTTTTGTGGGGTGCACTTTTTTTTTAGCCCTTTCTCAGCTGTGTGGGTGCCAGTGCTGATGCAGAGGAGTGAGACATGGGATACACTGCGTGCTTCCTCCGCTGCTGGTCCTCACCTTCCCAAATGGACTACGCTGGTGCTGTTACTGTTCTTGGATTTGAGGTGAACCAAGGTGGCCAAGGACTGGGACTTTGATTCCATCAATACTTCCTAGCTAGTACCAGATTTGTGCTAGAACAAAAGATGCATAGCAATTAAAGGAAGAAAGAACATGCCTCTGTTGGATGCTTACTCCAATTTCCCGATTGTGAGATTTTCATTTTTTAAGAAAAGGTGCTTACACAAGTTTGGAAATGTGTCACAGTATTCAAGGGGAGGCTGGCTTTTTCTAAAGGTGCTGGTAGGATTGGGTGCTGAATTGGTGGGAGAGTGGCTGCATTGCCATGGTGCAAACCACTAGCTGTGTGGTGAATCTATAGCTTTCAGCTAGGACTGTGGATACAGAATGTTTGAAAATCTTTTCCTGAACTCTTCTGAAAGTGTGTTCCTGTGCTCTTGACCACTCTGCTGTTGGCCATTTGTGTTGTTTAACCCTTTTGTCGTAGTTCTTCCTTTGAAAGTGAAGCCTAATTTCTCCCCTCACTCTGTTTTTTTCTGACTCTGGTTATTTCTCTATGTTGTGTGTGTTTTGTCCTGGAAGCTCTTCTGTTGTCTTGTCATTTTTTAA
Source organism: Platysteira castanea (assembly GCA_013397175.1). NCBI lineage: Eukaryota > Metazoa > Chordata > Aves > Passeriformes > Platysteira > Platysteira castanea. Next base: position 1,275,366 of record VYXC01009026.1, read on the forward strand.
AAATGTAATCGAAACTGTAATTTATTTTTTTACCTTGGAATAATATTTATAGTGTTTGTAAAATTCTGTAACTTTACAAATGAGAATATTTTCCTTTCTTCTCAGTATTGCATACTTAAACAAAGGTTATATTAATTGTTCTTTAGTGGTTAATTTAAAACTAAACAGTGTGTGAGCACTTCAGGTTATTTCTGTAACTGTTTATTAATTCAAGTAATTCTTCACTGTATTTCATCTGGTGTTTCTCAGCTCACTGGCATGGTGTTGCCACTCTGAAATTCTTCACATTTTTATTAAACTCAGATAGTTTTACTGTTTTGCAGTACATGCAGTAGTAACCCTAGATCATTATATATATTGACCGAAAGTGTAACAGAGAACTATAGTGCTTCATGGATTGAAAGTTGAAAATTTGACTATGTAATCCTATTTTGATGTCCTCCTTTCACCCAGTTTCCTTTCTCTTTTCTGTTCCACCACATGGTTTTGTCATTCACACAATTAGTTTCTTTAAACTTATTAAAAGCTTTTATTAAAAGATGAAATAAATTGTGTCAGTCTCCATCCATTTTATTTTCTTGATGTTCTTAAAGATAACCCATACGATGGGCATGATTTTTCTACTCAAAAGCAGTGTTGCCTTGTTTATCTTATGTCAGTTTGTGTTATTTAAGTGTGTGATTAAAACCAGAATTTTAAGCAGTTTTTTTTCATTGCCATCCAGCAAAGTGACTTGAAATTTTCAAGGTTTTTAAAAATTTTTTTTGGTTTTTGTTTTGTTTGGGGTTTTTGGGGGGTGTGGGTGTAATTCTCCATTTAAAATCCTTCAGTCAAACCGTTATCATTGAAGGATAGCTGTTTTCTGCCTGAGTTTTCACCTCACGTACAGTTTCTTAGTAACTGTGGATATGTTCTGCCTAGTTCTGGGACACTTTAGTACTTAATGCTCCGCTCCAATATGTCCTTTCTGGTCTAGAGTGACTGAAAGTATTTTTCTGTTACCTGAAGTAGATTCTGTTGTTGTCTTCTGAGGTAAAAAACCAATAGAAAGAAACCATTCTGGTTCTTTGCTATTGTATAATGCTCAGCTGCAGACTTCATTTTGTGTCTGGTTAATTTTTCAGTAAATTTTCCTCTCTTAATCTGTTTGAGTTTTTTATTTCCCTTCCTTGGTTTACTACATCTTATTTTCTGAAAGCAACACTTTAAGATTTATTAATTTTCCCATTTCACTACAGTGTTTCTTTATGTAAGGAAACCTACATTTTCCCAGCTCCACTCAACTGGTTCCTTGTCTTGTCTGATTCCGTGATGCTTTGGTGGTAAGAACAGGGTGAAAAGCTGGAAGTATGTGCTAAAGAACAAGCAGATCCTAAGCGCTGGATGGTGTATTATCCAAATTTTGCAAGTCCTTATGAATTAAGTGTTTAGTTTATTAACAAAAATATTGCAAAGGATGATCTGGGAAGAAAATGGGGGTGGAGGTGAGGGAGTGGATTTGAAGTCTTTGTCTCCCTCCCGTGCCCTGTGTTGAAGTTCAGTTTCACCTTTAATTTTCTGAGTAGTTCCTGTCCCAAATATGGTGGAACTGAAATATTTCGTGGTTACTCTTAAATGGTTCTTGAATTAATTCCTCTATACTGCATGGATGAGAAGAAAAATACTTCCTGTTCATGTGTTTTAGAGCCAACAGTATCAAGGAGTATTAGTGTCAATAAATTACTTCTCTGAACTTTATTATGTGTGATATTTAGCCAGTTTGAGAGAAATTTTAAAAAAAAATCCTTGAAGTGGACACTATTTAAATTTGGGGGCATGGGATTTTCTGCAATTAATTGGATTGCTATGGTAGGCCAATATATTAAGCTCAGGCAGTTTTGCTGCTAATTACACACAACTTCTCTGGAGTATCGGATATTCAGATCCATTTTATGAATATGGTAGGGAGAATAACAACTGTAAAACAAAGCACTGTGCATGTAAGTGACTGTTAGCGTGTATTTCAGAAGGGATAAATGCTCACCATATGGTACAATTACTGTGTCCAAGTTTTCAAATTAGCTTCTCTCATCCTCCTTATTACTGTCTTTAAAAAGAGAGGAAAAAAACCCAACATGATTTATCTACTCTGCAGCAGAACTCTTGACGCAAAACAGCAGCCCAGTTCTGTCCAGTTTTTTTTTTCCTAGCATAATAGAGGCTGTCGGACTTTTTTATACTAATTACTGTGTGAGCCTCAGATGAACCCCCTTCAATTCACAGGGCTTTGTTAAGGGAGGAGCTGTCAATGTGTCTGCCCGTTTGCAGCTGTGCTGTGGCTTTAGCTTGCTTAACATTATGCTGCTTTTTAGACTTGACAGAAGGGATTTTTTTTTTTTTTNTTTTTATTAAGGCAAAGCAGCCTTGTAGCGAAATGGTTTAAGCAGCTGCATTGTGGGGAAGCACAAAGAAGTTATTATTGTGTCTGTTTAGGGGGGTCGGATGGAGGGGGGAGATATTCGGCTGCTGTTGATGCCGATTGTTGACTTGCCATCTGCCAGATAGGGAGAAGAAAAAAATGACAGCTCCAGCAGGGTGTTCAAGAGGTTGTTTGGAGAGACGCATAAACATGTGCAGATGTCGAACTGAATAATGGCAAGAACTTGAGACGGTTTATGATGCTGCTGTTGTGTGTGCATATACAGAATGAATGTATGTGGAGATTTGGTTAGGAGGAGGGTACATATTAATTATCATTGTCCCCCACCGCCTCCTTTACTTCTGTTAATTAGTTCAGGAGTTTAATATCTTCCCTCCCTCCCTTGTTTATTCCTAAAAAGAGCCTTTTCTTGTACTAGGAAAGAAAACTTTTGATTTCTCCATGTGGTGAGCCTAAAAAAAAAAACCCCCAAAGCAACAACTTAACAAATTTGCTACTTGTGGATGTAGAGAGTAATCTAGTTATTTCAGTCTCAGACATTTGGGGGACAGGTGCTTTACGAGTTCTTACATAGCCTTGTCTGTCTGCCACAAGACTGGTACGTTGCATACCCCTACTTCTGCATCCTGAGCTTTTCTTATGCAGAAAGTGCCTATTGGTGATTGTCCAGTATTACAGAGTATGCTAGGGGTTAGAATGAGATTAGCAACTAATTTTCTCTTTCGCTTGATCTTATTTTCAGTTCTTTCTCTGAAGGCAAGGAGTTGGTCAGGCATAACTTATATTTTCCTGTTAGACAGTTGCACATAAAATAAATTTGGATCACTCCATAGGAGTATAGTTTTCTTTCTTTCACTAAAATCCTTTATTTCTTGTTCAGTGATTATAGTGAGTTTCCAGGATACTGTGAGAAATGTGAGAAAAGATACAAGCGTAGAGGGAAATTAAGTTAGCCCAGAAAGGCTAAGTGAAAGCATTGTAATATGGGTGATCTCTTACTTTGAAGATAAAAATGGAAACTTTAAAATAATGAATTTTCTTCTCTAATGTTACATGACATTTAACATTCAGATATCTGTATTGAACTGAAAAATGGAAAATGAAACAGTGGTTGCGGTGCATTGTGGATGTGGATTGCAGGCGTATCTTCATGTTATCTGTATGTATCAGGGTTTTTTGGTCAGTTTCAGCGTGACTTAAGTATTACTAAAATGAACCTAACCAGTGCTTCCCACCAAGCCCTTACCAAAAGTGAAGGAACTCCTTTTTATTGTGTCTTCCATCTGAAGTCTAATAAGCATCTGTAGGTCATTGATAACAGTAACTACTGATGGGAGCATTTGATGTGCCCTTCTGTCATCACTGTGGCGGAGTGGGAGATGTCAGTTTTGGATTATGTCAGTTTTGGATTATGTCAGTTTTAACTGAAGATTCAGGTGTGGCTGCCTCCTGCCTGAGTACCGATTTCTGCATCTGAGCCTAACAGAGGTCACCAGCACTGCAAATGGAGACTTGTTTTTTGCCTGTTAGTTGGGTTGTTGGCTCTTCTTCCCAGAATTGTGGTGTTTCATGTGTTCCATCACTGCTGGTGTGAGGCTCAGTTACTTGCATGGTGCTGCAAGGCTGCATGTGATGAGGCACTTCATGCAACCAAAGGGATCTCCTGATGTGTACAGCAGTAACGGGGTGTTCCAGCTCAAGCACTTTGAGGAATGCTCGGCCTTATCTCGTGCTGATTCTTTGCAAATGATGCAGGCTAAGCGACAAAGCGAAAAGGTTGACTTCAGTGATGTGCCTTGAGGGAGAACGTAGGTGAATGGTGTTGGTGCTGGCTTTTTGGCACCTAGCAAGGTTTGAGGCTAGGAGAACACCTAGTGACAAGAAGAAAGTTCAGAGGCGCTATTTTAAAATTATTGCAATGTGCCAGTTTTAAAAGTGAGACAGTTTGCTTTGTGAAAACATGCTAGCAAGTGTACCAGTTTTAAGGGGGGAAAAGTCACATAATTTTTGACAATGCACGTATCTGTTAAAGAAACTCAGTTGAATGATAATGCTATTGTCAAACTCACCATATTCTTTTGCAAACAATGGGAAGTTTGAAATTTCTTGTGTAAACAAGTGTTAGCTGTTTTACAAAATGCTGTAAGTAGATAATATTAAGAAGATGTTTAATTCAATTTGGCCACATGTAAAAAAACATTTATAGTTTAATCATCTGATTCAATGCATTCGTACCAAGTACATGAATTTAAATTGTTGCTGCTGTAACTGACTGTCTTATTCACTGTAATTTATGGATTAGTATTTGTATACCTGTCCTACTCTTAAAATATTTTCAAAATCTGAAAAAGATTGTTTGGTCTACTAGCACTTGATAAAAGCAAAAGGAAAGTAGTATTTTTTCTGTTATACAAAGTGCCACTTGATGCTGATAGTGCTATATAAAAATATATAAATATTTAAAAGGACTGAGAACGTTAAGGTTTTAGCTATAAAAACATATGTGAAACTATTTAAAATGCTTTTTTGTATTTACACAAATACAGCTTAACACTATTAAAAAATAAAAAACTGCTCTGAAAAGCAGCTAAATAGTGTAGCATTTTTGTGCTTTTATCCTATATTGCCTTGTGCGGGAGAGAAATTTAGAAAATGTGAGCAGCATTCCTAAATGTTTCCAGAAAACAGACCTTGGTTTTCCATTCCTGAATAGCAAGCATCTTTAGAAAATATTGATCACCTTTGTTGCTCAGAGATGCTGATGCAATAGAGGACTCTGTTATTCCAGACAGCATGTGCTAATAGCAACTGCTATTTAATTTATTTATTGTTCTAATTCTTATCCTTCAAGTATGAAGGGGAAGTGAGAGTGATGTTGAAACTGGCAAGTTTTTCTTCCTGCTGGCTCAAAATGGGCATGCTAAAGGTCAATTCTCAATTTTTCAGGATGTCAGCTAGCTCAGTACTTCTGGTATGATTTTTTAAAAGGATGAAATTGCATGCATATGAAAATGAACATTTATTTTCGATGCGTTACCAAAACACACCAGTAATTTTGATAGGATATTGTAGATGTCCAATTTCAAAACTGCATTTATGTGTGAATAATAGTATGTCTGTCTCTCTGTTATTGAATACTTTCCTCCAGATTTTTTGCATGTTTTATAGAAAAGATTATTAATGCAACAGGAAATCGTTGAATAAATAGCAGGAGCTGAAGTGCTGCTGCATTTGTACAAGATAGGACAGTGACTCACTCCACCAGTCATAATGACAAAGCCATGGTGATTTGAACCCTAGAACCCTGCAATACTTTTGGATGTTGCATTCCCCACCTGGGGGGAAGAAAACCTCACAGTAAGAGCAGGGAAAATCTTTCCATTGGGGAGACTGGTATTCCCCATCACTTTAGCTACAGAAGTGCACCTGAGAACTGCTTCGTGTCCTCTCTCTGCCTGCTGGCTGCACCTCTGCTTGGGAGGAGTCTGCTTTACTAGTAGGAGCCCTTCTCTTTGGTCACTACTTAGTACTGCTTCAGGAACAAAGAATCTGCTGTTTGCCAGCTCTTCAGTGCATCTGGGCTGGCATGGAGGACAGAGGGTTGTCCCTGCTTTCCTCCCCCCTTGCTCAGCTGAGGCACTTCTGGAGCTCGTACCCGAGGCTGCTCGCTGCCTTCTGCAGAATATTAACATCTCTGGGGTTTTCACTGGTTTCTGGCCACTTACCTGTAAATAGCTGGACATAAATTGACCGGTCTTCTGTCTGAGCTGGATCATTGAGATGCTGTGGACACTGACGGGCGCTTGAACTTTCTCACCTAAACTTTGCAATTTGCAAGAAACTTAATGGAAGCCTAGTTGTGGTATAAGGCAATGCCCACATGCAGCATGAAATGTTTCCTATTTCTCAGCTGGGACTAGAAAAATTCATTTGTCTAATGCAAGTACAGATGTGCTCAAAATGTCATTCAGCATTACTGGGAACTGTGGGAGAACAGTTAGTATAAATAAATAATCACTGTCTCGCAGTGTAAGAGAGAATCACAAAGTGGTAGTTCCAAATTATGCTTTTCTTTGAACTGCCAGCAAATACTTATGAGAGGACATCTAATAAAAATACCTTTTAAAATGCTAAGGCATGTTAGAAAAAAATCACAGTTTCATTTAAATTTTTACTATGCCGTAAGATTTTGTAAAATACTTCGCATAATATATGATTGCACACTTGCATTAGACTGAAGGACATAAATTATGAGGGTAGGTATACTTTTTACTTATCTTAAAAATTTATTTTTTACAGTAGCTTTGAACTGTGCTGCAAATTTCTTATAATGAAATTAATAGTAAGTAAATATTCTAACAGAAGTGCTTTGCATTTACTTAGTGTCTACTGACTTAATCAAATAGTCTGCTGATGCTTCCAATCGTGTGTTAGGTAACACTGCCCTCAGAGGGCCAAGGTAAGGAAATTCAATCTCAAAACCACTGGCATTATTTCTGATAATTTTATTTGATCTGACATTAATCACAGTTTTTTCTTTTAAAGAAAAATTGCATATAGTTGTGTGATTTACTTTTATATAAGGTTGCTTAATGCTCTTAGATAAATTCAGTTTTTTTACCCCCTCTATTTATTAAATGTTATTGTAGGGAGTTTGATCTAGAAAAAAATGCCTTAAAAAGAGGGGGGGGAAAAAAGGAGAGACAATGTTTGTGTATTATTTCTATTAAATCCATTTGAGTAAATTGATGAAACAGACAAGAAGCAGAATTTTGGTGTGTTCTCTTTTTGGAAGGTTTTTTTTCCCTTTCTTTTTTTCCCCCCTTAAATCTCACTTATGTCTGTGTGGCAGCTGTTGCTTCTTTTAGGGAAGCAAGTTTTTGAACTCAGGTTTCTGTTGCTTATCAGCACTGTATAATAAAGACATTTCCTTCACACCTCTGAAACCATTTACATATTGAAAAATGTAGATGTTTCACCAAAGTGGTTTTTTTTAAAATGCATTTTAAAATAATAAGATTAATTTTAAATTACTGATTAATTTTTCAATAATTGCTAAATTTCCATGTGCTTAAGGATTTAAAATGGTGAGACTAGCAATAGCAACTGCTGAATATAAGGTGAAATACATGTTTGAAGAGAGAGTTTGAGTTGTGAGGTAAAGTAAAAAAAATTACAAACCTTTGAGTGATACATTTGTATTTTACTACTCATATGATTTCTTAGAAAGCTCTCCTTTCTGAAGCTTCTCAACAGTATGAAAGCTACCAATGCTGCGTCACTGGAGTCAACATATTTTGTGAAATGTCCTGAAGGCAGGTTTCTTGTTACTGGCTGTCAAAGACAAAAAAAGAAAAATCATTAGGGCTGCAGTACAGAGGCAAATGAAGAGGCAGCCGCGAGGGTCATGTTCTAAACAAACCTTCATTAAACACTCTTTGTTACTGTTGTTAGACAGTGTATTATTAAATACAATGTTAATTAAAGAGTTGCATGTTACGACGGTGCTTTTTGCATGAAGATCACATTGAATTTTCATGTGCTTCATGAATATATTGCTGTCTTACTTAATCTTTTGGGTGTATTCTGTCAATAGTTATTAAAAAAGCAGACCCCAACAACGTAGAATTTGTATTTTGTGTGTATGTATTTATTGTCTGTATGGATCAGCGAGATGCATCTTCTAGTGCCACTTTCCTCAAGTAGCTTAAAAAACTTTGCCTAGAATTAAAATGATGTAGGAATTACTTGGCTTTCTTTGCTCCAGTGGTTGCAATTAGAGACCTCTTCTTACTGTCAAACAAACAGATCTTTAAAGAATGTGATTTTAAACTTAGAAGGGTATAAATTCAGGCAAAATAATAATTTAACTTACATTAACTCAGCAGGACGCAGGGTACAAACCGATTAATCCTCTATGGCAGATCCACTGCTTTTTTAAATACTGCAGCTCCATTTTATTAAATTGTTGGGATATCTTGTGGTTTGGTTAACCTGCCTTGACTTCTCCTCTCTCACAGAACTACTTTTCACTTGAATTAATAAATTTCACATGTAAATGTCCTCTAATTTTCTTGTGTTGAGGTATTTAATAAACATACATTCCAAATATCTTTAAAGTGATTTAAAATTGGTAATACTGAGAAATAAACTTTTTTTTTTAAATTTAGGGCTGCTAAGTTAGATGATGTGGAAGTGTTTTTTCTTTTCAAATGCTCTGCTTTGCTTTAGCATTTTTTGTATGGAGAATTTCTTTCAAAGCAAATCAGTAAGCACATGTATTAAGAAGTATGGTCTATAATGTTTTGCTATCTTTAGGCAGATTATGTAAAAAGAATGCAGTTACGAAAGATCACCTAGAGTGCATCTTGAGAGCCCTTAAACCACTTGGGCAGCTAAGTGAGCAGATACCACAATTTAGTCTTCAAAAGTTCACCCATTTCTTAATTAAATTACAGAAGAAATATAGGGCAGATGATAGATAGTCACATACAGGCCTTGGGGAGGAATTGGAATATCAGTATTTTCTAGACAAAACCAGGGTTTGTGTGTGTGCATGTCTGTATAGATGTTTTGAAAAAGTAGTCTGACCATGATTCATGTTGGGAAACCACTTGGGAGAAACATTCTTCAGAGAAATATGTCTGAGAAAGAAATATATGGATCCTTATGAAGCCATGGTGTTTTACAGTTGCCTTTAAATTGCTTTTTCTGTGTCTGGCTATAGTTTGCAGAGCAAAGACAGAGGGACAGCTGTGCTCATAAGTAAACTGGTACTTATCTGTCCTATGATTAGCTTTTTTTTTAATCCAAAGTTGCCAGCTCTCTTCAGAGGAGCTTGGAAGTGCTCTCAATTCTACTCTTCTAATGGTTCTTCTCCAGGCATAACATCAGCTGCATAACTCAGCAGATGATTAAAAATCTGTCCAGTTTTCTGATTAAGAGAATCTGTGTTTGGCTGCTGCTGGCTACTCGATCTGAAGTGTTGTCCTAAGCGGTGAAGAGGGAGTAAGCGATCAGAGAAGTGTGTGCTGGGTCTGTAACCCACCTGTTAGAAGGGTCTCCTTTTCATTCAGGTTTCCTTCTGGAGAGTGTGTGTAAGCAAACAAAGACTTCCATTCTTTCCTGAGTGACTATTAAGTGTACTTACCCTATCAGCCCTGATTCTTAGAGCAGAGTCTGCTTATCTCCCTCTCCAGTTTATTCCTTGCAGGAAGGAGGACTCACTTTGAAGCCTGAGCCCTTGGATGGCTGACCTGCTTTAGGCATGTTGATATAGTCTCCATGCTCTCCTTGGATTCTTCAGTAGGTTTAGGTGCCTACCTTCTGGATAAGACTAAGATCTTGATAGATTGCACACCCAGTAACAGGCACTTTCTCTCCTAACAGTCACTTACTCTTACAATGAAATGAGATAGGGTTTATTAGAAAAATACGGAAGATTCTCCTTATCATCTCTTTAAGAAAGCAACTAAGATGCTAATATTTTTGAAACTTATATTGGATGATCTGATACGTAAGGTTTTGTTTTGGCTTCAACTATTGAGTCCGTGCAGATTTCAGCAAATTTGTTGCCGGGCATATTTTAAATATTTTTAAAATATGACTCATATGTTTACTTAGGCCTATGATTATTTTATTTTCAAGTATTCAGCAAACTTAATTTATTGCTTTTCATGTAATGATGGTATAGTTTTTCATTGTTGTTGGTATTGAAGTTACACATTTGTTTTCCCACACTGCACTGGTGTTTCTTCTTCAACTTACAAAGTATCTTGTACCTGTTTGTTTTGTTTTGGTTTTTATTGCATGCTTTCATGTTAACTGGGATCTCTTGCTGTGAGATGAGCTCAGACTGGCAGTATCAGTAGAGATGTTCCCAGCCAAACTAGAACTAGAGTCCTGAGATAAAGCTCTGCATCAATACAAATGTAACTAGTGCCTCTAGAATATCTACTCTATTCATTTAGTGGTCAAATTAAGTCACACTTGGACTTTTTTCAATTCTTTCTATCTATGTGAAAATGTCTATGTAAGAAAGCCAAGCAAGTACCCTGCTATGTAAGAGCAGGACTAAATAGGAAGAGTTTTGCTAAGTAAGCCAGCCTGAATAGTCCAGTGTTGATTTTTTTCCTCTTTTCTCTTTTCCATCTTGTATTCCCTGCTCTCCCTCTCTGCTTAAATACATGTTGAAAATTGGACATGTTAGTGGCTACAGTTGAATTTGACTGGATATGGTCAAAATCCTTGCAAGCCGTGCTCAAGTTTATCAAGGCCATATCAGCAATTCCCATGTAGAACTTCAGTGACAATTAGTTGATTGCTGTGATGGAAAGGTGAAGGTGCAATTAATGAATTTTTAGATTATGCTTTATTGAAGTAATCTCCATGGTAGGGGATGTAAACTTCTTTCTGACTTTTGAATGGCCTAAAAGCTACATAACTACAGCTAACAGGGCAGTGAGGTGGTAAAGGGCACTGCCAGTCTGGGGCTTAGCCCAGGACCAATGCAGCCCCTGGGGTGGTTCATTCTGAGCATTTCACAAATGGTGGGAAGTCCTCAGTTCCTTGTTGGAAATTCTGCATTGTTAATGCACTTTTTTTTCTGAAATAGTTCACTTTTATAATGATGAAACAACGACTTAATTAAAGTTTTAGTAATAATCATTATTTACTCTGCAGAATTTATAGAAATCAAAGATAAGGAAAGTTGGCCAAATCTAAACTAACTTGTACTTAATTGATTAATTGCACTCTAAAAATGAAATTGCTGCTGAGATTCTGGTGTGGCATTGTAAAGTAAAATAGTATTAAAGAAAATTTTTAACCCTTACTAGCAAATAAGTGGCTTTAATTAAGGGGTTGTGTATTTGCTGATGTGTTCTGTATGTTTCTGATCCTAAATTCCTCATAGACTGAAGAATCTTTTGCTCAGGTTGGGCTAGGGGGTAGGTTTATTGGTGGACTTACCCCTTAGAAGGTAATTGGCTTCTACTTTTTCTTGTTTATTCCTTTTGCTTTCAGTTCTATTTTATAAGCATATATTGTGTAGGTTTTTCCATTACCCCCAGTCTCCTTGTATTTACTTAGTGTATGCTTTGAGGAAATTAATCACTTCTGCTTTGCTCAGCAGGGTAAATGTTCTACCTTGTAGTAGTTTAGATTTCATTTGGTTATTAAAGTCAACCTGTAGAGGTTTTTTTTTTTCCCCTGAAAAAAATTTTGAGTTGTTTATGGTGTAAGCATGTAGGATATTTGAAAAGTATAGTATGATAAAATATAGAATTATACAATATTAGTATACCATACTTGTAGCTTCTTACTCCAGAGGCGTCATTGTACAGTCCAGGCTTATTATAGCAGTTCAGTTTTCCCTTCTTTTGGACAGAATTTGGGTTTCTCTGTAAATTGAAAACATCTGAAAAGATTTTGGTATGATTAGTGTTTGATACTGATAATATGATATGTTTGATGCCGATAATATGATACTGATAATGTAATATAATATGAATATTTAATATTGAAGTTTGGGGGTTTTTGTGCAGTGCTAATGAGATTTTTTTTTTCTCCTTTAGGAGAATATATAAAAAACTGGCGGCCAAGATACTTCCTGCTAAAGACAGATGGCTCTTTCATAGGCTATAAGGAGAAGCCCCAGGATGTGGATCTGCCATATCCACTCAACAACTTTTCAGTGGCAAGTATGTATTTCCAGTATTTATTATTCTCTCAGCATATTGACAGATTATCTGCTACATATTTCCTCGTGTATAATTCAGAATTTATTGGTAACACTGCAAGTTTAATGCCATGTGCCATACCAGTGGACCACTAATCTTACATCCAGCTCTACAAGATGTATTTACGGTAGCATGGAAGAAGCACGTGTTGGTTTTTTAATGTATTTTGGAAGTCTAAGTTCTCATTTTTTGTGTGTGTGTGTCTGAAGTGTCTGTAAATAACAAGGACATTTGACAAATGATTGCTGTAAGAAGAAAATTCCTGGAAAGATTACCTTTATTGAGATCGCTGACCTCTTCTCTCTTTTTCATTAGTATCTCTGAATTCACTTGAAAACTCAGATTAATTAGAAAATTATCTAGACTGTCAAATGACACAAAATCATGCTAAGTTATTTTTCTCTTGGATAATCAGGTAATCAGCTCTCCAGCCTGGTTAATGAGTAATTTCAAGCAATCAGACAATTTGCATATATTAACAAAGCTACAAAGTGTGTATCTGTTGGATAAAGTGAAGATTGCATGTTTTCCAAGAATGTTTCTAAAAGACAAATTTGTAGGGGTTTTGATCTGTTAGAGTGAGATTGGTGAGTGTTTCTGAACACTCCAGGAAATGGAAGTATTTGAGGAGCAAAATTAAGGGGGCAAAAAATCTGAGTATGCGTTGCAAATATCACAGCTAGAAACTTTCAGAGGAACGCTAGAGAATTTACCCAATGCCTTTCAAACTTGTATTAGTGTGCTGCAGTACAATAAGTGGTAATGTTTAGTTTTACAGAGGAGTATAGGAGCCACAAGGGTATTTGTACTTAGGGGAAGGGTTCCCTTTATCTTCATTGCTGAAGATGGAGCAAATGCTACTGAGACTGAATTTTCCTATTTTCTTGATAAAATTGTACTTGAGGCTGACTCAGCCTTTATGTATACAAAGTGATTTGTGTATTTTGTTTGGTAAGAAAATAATCTTGTGCTCCAAGCCCATGTCTCATCTCACAGCTAGAAGAGGAAAACTTTGCGTATTCTGATTGCAAGAGAAAATGATATTGATTGTGCAAACCTTCTAATAGTATTAAGAGTCTCAGTTTGCCTTGTTGGTATTCAGCATAAAAGCAGTGATGTCTTTAAGTTGTTCATATGAGTAAGAATTGACTAAATCATAAGCCATAATGAATTCCTTAGTTATTGCTCTGCGTATTCTAACTACTCTTTTTTAGCAGGTAGTATTTTACTAGGTACTTCTTCCCCAGTTAGCAGCAGAAAGACAATTCTAGAAATACAGTGGCCTTTTTTTGTCCTGCTTTACCATGTTCTTCATTGCATATTCTGTCTTCCCTTGCTGCAGCAACTAGAAGGGCAATCCACTTGGTAGTTCTGCTAAGCAAAGAAATACATAATTAGCAATTGATCCCAGTCTGTTGGTACTGGTTTTGGTTGGAGATTTTTTTGGTATCCAGAGGTTATGTTATGTAATTCTGATATTAGAATGCTGTCCCTGAACTTTGCCATGATGGGAATTGAAAGATTTCACGTAGTTTTCCAAAATGGCACCATCACTACCCCCACCACCCCCCACCAAAAAAAAAAAAAAAAAAATCCTTTCTCATACTAGCAAGTCCCATAGGTCTGATTCTTAGGCTGTGTAAGCTAAAGGAACAAGCATGCAATATTAATTGAAAAAATACAGTTTTGATAAGCAAGATGACTTTTTCTGTTTTTCTGACAGGAAAAGGCGTAATTTTATCAGAAATGTTGGCTGATCAGTGCAAGAATAGGGTGATGTATCACTCATCTAAAGAATCTCATGAAATTGAGTGGAGTGCCTGTGTAGAATTCACAAGATGAAAAGAAAACCAGCATGGTATTACACTCTAAATTGCAAGGGACTGTAAGTTTTTTATCAGCTATTTTATCTGTCTGAAGATGAGATCATCAGTAGGGAAAATAAACAAACAAAATTGCTATATGAATGAATCACATCTCATGGGAAGTACCTGGTAAATGTCAAGAACTGGTCTCATGGCCTCTGATCCAAGAGTTCCTGAGCTGCTGCAGTAGGTTTGTGGCCACAAGCAGCGCAACATATTTTTCCTGTAATAGTGAAGTACGTTTTTCATAAATTACTAGCCAGGCAGATGGAGTGTGAGATCACTGTTAATACCATCTTGATTAGGTTGGCAGGGACTTAAAGATATGTCTTTACAGTCCTATCTTCATGTAATCTTTGTAGCTATCTGTAAAGTGAGAGTGTGGTCTCAGTCTACTTTTTGCTCTCCAAATGATAGACATCTTTGGCTCTTGCTTGCAATTTGTTATTTAAGCAGAAAAGGCCAAGGCTGTGGTATTATTTTCGTAGTACTGTTGGAGTTAAACACTGGAAAGTTTGCACAGTTCCACTTTGTATGATACTTGTGTAGTTTAAAACTTTTATAAACAACTCTGTCAAGCTAGTTACTTCCATCATATAGATATTTTCCCACCAGTGTCCCCTGCCTTCCACTCCTGTGACATCAGCTTCACTTTTGCAAAAGTAAAGCTCTTTCCCAGGCATAGTATCATTTCCCCTAGTGTGGCTCCCTGATTCCTTCCAAGATAACTTTAAAGTTCCGCACCTGAGCATTTCTCTTTCCTTGGTCTTTTGCCATCTGTGAACTCCACTGGGAATGACAAGGCTGGAGAGAATGAAGTTATTTTACATACTACTAAAAGTGCTTCCAGTGATAAATATGTCTTTCTCATTGAGGGGTGTTTCGTCTTAGAATGGAGTGTTCAGAGGCCATCAATTTTTCTTGGGATGTTCTGGGATGAAATGTGGGGGGAAGGCATTTGGAAGTGTATGTGTAAACAGGTAGACTTTACTTAGAGAAGGAGAGACTGAGGCAGCACATGTGCTTCAGTCCATTACCAGCCACCCAAAATGCAGGGAAGCCATGTGGGCCTGAAATGGAGATAAAGGATCTCTCTTCCTTGGAGCACTGAAGATGAAACACAGTTGAGAGAAGGGTATGACAGAGTGGGGCTGGGTGGAGCTGAGCTCTGGGGAAGGACACAGGCTGGCCTTAGGTGTCCTGAATGGACTTTACCCCTGTGTGGCCACTACTCTCCCAACTTTGGGTGCACAGGGAAGGCAGCCATGGGCACCCTGCACTGCATCTTGGAGCTGCTGCAAGGTTGTGGGGTGGACAGATCAGCCAGATTCAGTGACACTGAAGAGTGTGTAGGAATCACTGGTTCCTCTCCTGTGGAGCCAGCTTATTTTACACCTAACAGAACCACTTTCTTTTAAATGAGAGTTGCGAGAGCTGTGTATTTGGAGCAGGCTGTTAGTCCCTTAATGCTCATGCCCTGACACTGAGACTCACAAAAAGCTTTGCCGTGGTATCTTACCGTGCACTTGAAGATAAATGAAGGCGGTGTAATTACATGGGTGGGAAGTTCATTGTGAAAACTTAAAACCGGGTGATACTGGTTTTCAGGGGTAAATTCAGAGGTGTGAGCTTACTGGAATTGCCTGGTTCAAAGTCAGTTCAGCTCTTTTCAGGTAGAGAGGAGCAGTTGCAAGTAATCAAACTGCTGTAGCTTGTACAGATACTCTTGATTGACTGAGTCACGGTAACTGAGTGGGTGTGCATTCCTAGCCCACTTCAACTGCAAAATAAAATATGTTAATTTAAATTGCTTTTGCTTAGGCACTTATGCAGTCAGAACCAGTTTAAAAATAATTTTGGATTCAGTTGGTATGACTTCTCTCTACAGGCAGAGGCCTGATAAAAATGTCCTGTCTTTTAAAACTCCATTATGCTTCCTTGAGAACAAGACCAATACTCTGGGTAAGAGGATGTATTTCCTCAATACCCCCCACCCCCTCAAAAATGGCTTTATAATGCTGTTTTCAGCTAGTCCACTGTTGTGTATGTGGAAGAAACACTGCTTTATGTAAACCACTTTGGTCATTGATTGTCATCCTTTTTTGGGGAAGCAGAGTGAGGAAGAATTCTACTTCAGTTCTGCTTAAGGAAGATTTGTGACTTCACTGATTAAAAAGCCCAACTTCTCCCATGCGCAGTGAGTGTGTAGGTAATCAGACAGCACATTTGGGATGAAGTATCTCTAAGAATTGGCCCTTTGCCTTCATTTTGATCTTTATGTGGGGAATAATTGGGAAGAGCTGTATCCCTTCACAGTATCCTTTGAGCTTTGGCCAAAAATGATGTCACCTGGAACTTTTTTCCTGTCTTGAAATATAGTGCTTTCTAAGCACTCTGGTACAGCTACCATTTTTCTTGTCTTTAAACAGAAAAAGCAATTTTAGTTACTATGAGAAGGTAACTTTTTATAAACTTTATTTTTATTTTCTTTGCAGAAGTGATTGTCAAGAACCTTGGCTATTCTAAATGGAGAATCTGTGCTCCTTTTTCCTAGTCTTAACTTTTCAGTGGGCCAGAGACAAGATTTTATTATTTTTGGGATTTAAAATCTTCAGAACAGGAAAACTGAAGGGTTTTGGGGGAATGATGTTAGGGCTTAAAGAATTCTGAAGACATTCTTTAAAGAAATGGGTAGGAAAATATGTATGTCTGTTTTAAGTGAGATTAATTTATGTATCAAAATACTTTGGGATTAGACATGACCTTGTGTGCAACTCCAAAAATAACTTTTTTATGAGATTTAAGTCCATTGTAAAAAAAATTGTTGCGATACTGGATTACATGAACCCAGAAATAAGAATATAACTGTACTTATAATTACAGTGTGAATTTGATTCCAAAGTAGGACTAGTAGAATTGAATAAGTAATGTTCATTCAATATTGAAAATACTTGTGGAGAGAAAAAGTCAATATATGTGTCATATACTGCATTTGCAAATACATCTATGCAAATTCAAACTCAAAACTAATGAGTATAGGAAATATTTTCATCTACATTGAATGGAGAAATGTTTGGGAGGCTTTAAAATTGCTTTGTGAATGGTTTCTAAGTGGTATAGTTGGTATTCTGCCCTTTGACTTGGAAAATACAAAAGCTTTCCAGGCCTGAAAGTTTTTATGCTGGTGTGATATACCCAGCTGCTTAATTAAAATCAGGGTGTTTGCATGAAAGAGAAGGATGTATAGTTTTACTGTCTTCCATGAAAACAAAGTAAAGCCCAGGCAAAACCCATGCAGAAACTTCCTATTTCAGTGCTCCCTCTTTGCATGAAGGAGCAAATGGGAAACTACAGGAAGACTAGGATGCTACTTTGGTACTTTTTGAAGTATTGGAAATTAAAGACTTTGCAGCACGATGAAGTGCACTAAGTTTGATCTTTTACAGCTTCAAGGAATAAAATTAAGGGTTTTTTTGTCATATATGTTGTAATATTATCAAAGCACATATAAGTACTTGTCATGAGCAAAGCCCCACAGAAGTGGAATTTTTACCCATACAGAACAAAAAGTCAGTCCCTGCTCCAAAATACTGAAATTCCAAATATAAAACAAGTGACAGCAGATGGATGCAAACAGATGGGGGGAGTATGAGAAAACAATGAGACAGTATTAGGCTGTAGTACAGGCAGTGGTCTCAGCACATCAACAACTAATCCACTGTCAAGGTTAGATTTTTACTCTCATCTCCCTTTTCTTCCTCCCTCCTTCCCTCCCTCCCGTTTTTAAGGCATGGTGAGGGAGAGTTTTAAGGAGGATTTTAAAAAGAGCTAGTATGACAGAGAGAAATTAGAAGTGCTTTAGAGAACTGGTGATGAAATTGTAACAGTAAAGGGATGGGTGGCATACTGAATAAAAAATGATAACAAGGATGAGAGTAGGCTGTGGGGACAGACCATGTTGAAAAGCTGTATATATTTGATGTTATAGAGCTGGGTAAGAAATGGGAAATGCCAGGAAAAGAGTGATGTGATCAAGGGGACAATGGACAAAAACGATCTGTTATGAACAGTTTTGGGAATAGCATTTTTAGGGTAAACGTGTCATTGTTTGGATCAAAGAAGGGATATTAAAATGTTCACATAAGTCTCTATGTGACCAAACTTAATTTTAGGGTGATACTCCCCATAGATAAGATGTAGTAAGAAAGAACAAAGCCTTTTGGAAAGCCTCAGAGGAGTAGATTTCCCATAGAGAGTGGGTAAACAAGTGGGAGAATCAAAAGGGGACCAAGCTAAGGGTGTGTGTGTGGGTACACACATATGTTTGTTCTTATATGTAAAATTCATGGATTTTCATGTGTAAATAAGCAAAAATATGTGTATCTGTCTCTGTGTTATGAAAATGGTGTTTTAGTTCTGCTAGTTGTCTACTACTTGTCTAACAAAAAAGGTCATCAGAGAGGTGTGGATTTGGAGTGCAGAGTAGCAGCAACAGAAAAAGGTATTTGCAAGGAGTGTGGTCATTAAATTTTGATATGAGAAAGAAGAATTAGATTAGCAATTAAATAGGCAAAGGCTGGGACAAAAATGTTTATCTTGTAAAGGGAAGACCAAGGCAAAAATAAGAAATCAAGGTTAAATTATTATGCAAATAGATAGATACATAAAGAGATATAGATCTGTGCAAAGACAACTCTCTCCCTATATGTTTAAAAGTGCATACATTATAAATAATGCAAGCAGTGGCTAGATACTATTTTTTTGATATGATTTGATAGCCACAGGAAGTTATCCTCTGTGCTTAAACTCAGTTTGTATTGTCTGTATTAGAAATAATTTCTCAGATATGCAACCTTCTGTTCATTTTTTAGTACAATTTTTTATGGCTGCTTGAATGTTTAGTATTCTTGTCTAGCCATATCAACACATTCTGCTGAAGTTGAAACCTTTCATATATGAAATAATAAAACAGTATTAGTGTTTTTTCTATTTTTTTTTATGCTGAATGACTGCATTTAGGAAAGGAATTCTGGTGATTATGTGGTTAAAGTTATAGAATTCAAACTTTAAACTTTTTAATAAAATCTGAACAGATGATCTGTGCTGCTTTTTTTTTTT
>VYXC01009026.1:1294518-1312302 GCA_013397175.1 Platysteira castanea
TTTTTTTTTTGGAACTGGCAGGTTTCAGGCCCTCTAATTGGCTTCCCAGCTTTGCAGAGTAATTACAGCTTCAAGCAAACTTTGTCATCTGTGGTTCAGAATGGTGTAAAGTAAACAGAACGTTTTGAAATACAGTTTGTAGTTAGAGTTGCTCAGGAGAGTTTAACTAGCATAACTACTTAATTTAGACAGTAGCAGTTATTTGAAAAAGATAGTCTAACATTTTAGAATTGTCAGGTTGGTTGCCGATATGGAGACAAAAGTTAACCTCTGGTATGTACCTGACTTAGTTTTGTTTTGTTTTTTGAAAGGAGACTTTCAGTAATTGAGAAACATCCATTGAATTTCTTTATACTGTTTTAATTTAATTTTTTTTCCCATTTTTTTGTATACATCCAAAAATGGCCAAAGGAGTGCTGTGCACTTGTTGGAACAGAGTAGTCATTCTCTGTTACTGTTTTTTGTATTCTGCTTTGAACAAGTGTTTTCCCCCAAGGTTTTTCTTCCCCTCTAATATTAAAGGAAAAATTCTCATGACTGATATTTCATCTCAGAAAGACAGAAAGCTTTAGGAATAAAATGTGTAATTCCAAGTTGTAGATGGCTAGAATACAAGAACACAAAGTTGAGTCTGTCTGTTTACTGGCTTACTCATCTTTCTGAATGATAATTTAGACTTCCAACTGTTTTGAGTTGAGATTCAGTCCTTTAATTACATATGTTTATGTATAGTAGCAAACTTGAAGACATTATGGTAGAATGTTCTCTACTCTTGGTAATGACCCAACTATCACTCGAGCATTCGGAGCCAGCTCTCAGTAGCCAGTTTCACTCTTTCTTCTGTGCTTTTGTATTTTCCAAACTATTCACTCTGTCTCAAACTACTATGGTTTTTCCACTAATTAGTAGAAAAATATTTTGGTAATTAGCAGTAACTGTGTATTACAGCACTTATTCATCTTAATAGATTTTTTTTATTCCCCCTACTAGTAGGTGAAAGATATTCACAGAGAAGGTTTTATTCATGTTGCAGTCATGGCAGGAATACTGTTTATCCCATACATTTGTATACAGCAGCACATGAAACGTGGGGCTACTAAATACCAGCAGATTTCAATTATTTTTATCTACTTGAGAAGAATGGATAGTACACCTCTTTTGGAAATACACTGGTCCTCCACTTCTTTCTGAAACCATTTTTGCTTCATAAGGCATGGATATGAATGTATTCAATCTTAACCTTCCACAAGGAAATCAAGTCTTTAGCCACTTGTAACAGAATATTACCAAAGCTAATTCAGTTTTGCTAAATTTTATTTTCCAATAATTTCCTCCAGTGATAGTGAAATGACATTTGGGGGGGGGTTATTTATCTGGAGGTTTTTTTATGTTTTCAGAACCATTTTCAGTTCCTAAGGTATTTTTTTATTACCTTTAATTGATTTAATAATCTGTAATGAAAACTCAGAATAAATGTTTTTTTGTAGCTACAAAGCTTAATATATGCATCCATGTGTTTTGTTCTTGTTAATAATGTGCATAGTCACCTTGAGGACAGACTGAAAAAATGTAATATAAGTAGTGTATTAGATACAGATCTACCTAATGTACATACCAAGATATATATTTATTATACTTTATATAGTATAGTTTATATATATATATATATAGGTGAAGACCATATTATACATCGCATTTGGACATAAGAAGGTGTAATTCTATTAGTTCCATTTTTTTCATACATGAGTTGGGAAACATAATTAATGGAATTTAAATGTATGCATATTTGTATATATTTTGAAAGAGGAAATAAATGGTGGAATTCAAAATCTTCAGTTCCATCACAGGCACTGGACAGGATGTGCTTTTTGATTGGTACAGATTTTTCTGCAGGTTTCTCTCTCTACCTTTTTTCCTTCAGAGTGTCCTGACACAGTCACCTCACTTTTCTCCCTGGCAGCTTTTTTTACCTTCCTGCCTCTAAACTAGGTACTCTAGTTTAGCTGTACTCTAGCTATCCCCATGCTTTTCTTTGTCACATAGGTTCCAGTCTTTTTCCTGTCCTGTTTCCACTTTTCTCCCTTTATTCCCTAGTGTTTTGCTCGTAATAGCTCTCCTGTAAACAACTTGCTGTGTGCCACCTTTCTACACTGGATTCTGCCTCAGTGAGGTAGTTTCTTTTTCATACTGTCTGAGGAAGACGGTAAGGCATTATGAATATAAGTGAAATGCTTTCAATTTAGCATGTGGAGAGGCAGGAGATAGCTGTAGCCTCTGGATTATACTCAGTGCATAGATTTTCAATGATTTTATGCTTTAGTAATTGTTATTGTAATTTTTTACCCTTCTCCCACTGCACTCTTATCCCTCCCACATGTAGTGTGGCCAGATGCCTTACATTTTCACAGGAATAGTAAAAGGATATCAAAGGTCTTGATTTGCCAAGTTTTAAGTCTCATCTCCAAAAAGCAGCATTTTCCAGCAGCGTGCAGCTTTAGGCAGACACCCAGTAAAGAAAATTTCAGCCTACATGATTGAAGTGTGATAGGATTAAAGATGAGAGGATGGTTTTGTCAGGAGTAAGATGAGATAATCTTAGAACAGACAATGCTTCTAGTCTCTTCTGTTAGGAAGGTAGCCCCACATGTTCCTTGGAACTACAGCTGAGGAGGCTGAAACAAAAGCCTGTTAACCCTACCTTCACTGTCACTGTGATCGTAGTAGGACTTCAACCATACCCCAGAAGATAGGGGTTTCTTAGATCTCATGAATAATTGCACCTAGCTACAACCCTGGTTAGGTACTCCAAGCAGCTCTACTTCATCTTGCTTCTGTGCTTCTTGTTTCTCTTCCAGCTTTTGGGTTAAATTCCCTCTTCCTGTGTCCATCCTGCTGTAGATCTTTCTTCTACATGTTGAGGATAGCTCTCCTTCCATCCAAAACCTAGCAGAGTGTGTGTGTAAAAAATGAAGGTGAACTACTGTTTCTCTTTTTTAATGAAATGTTTGTTAAAAGGAATGTCATCTTGACAAGTGAGCAGTCTGACTTACATAATAATTTGTAGATGTATGGGAAACAGACGTTTGTTCATCAAGGAATACACATGTGCATAGGACAACATATACTCCTCTTTTGTTTCTCATACCTGTGTCTGTCAAGCTTCTGAGGTGTTCTGCTAAGCTGCAGAAAAGAAAACTTTCGATAGACATATCCACTTCCACTCTTCTTTGTTTTTTCAAATTAAAAAAATCTCAGTGGATGATAGTTGAGGTTTCAGGATCCTCAATTTGTGAAGATAAAATATGTCAAGCCGAAATAATTTATTTCGGTGAAAGCAAAGCATGCCTTGTTAAGTGGTACATGTCATATGACTTTTGTAAAGCGTTGACATTAACTGGAATAAAGAGTAGTAAGCTACATAAGTAAAAGGTGTGGGTCAACTGGTAGGTGGTAGCTATATCAAAAAGAAGTTACAACAGATTGTAGGTGAACAGGAATTCATTTGCCATATCATTATTGATTGATTTGTGAACCTGATGAATCATTTTAGCTCACACGCATACATTTGGTCTGGATCAGCTTTGAACAAGTGATAATATTCCAGACATGAGATGTGATGGTTTGTGTCTACGTTGTGGTAGCTGCAGGAAAACAAGTAACACTTTTGGCAGAGTAACCTTAGCTTCTCGAAAATGTTTAAATATATTTGCATGAATAAGGAGTTCTAGTTTGTCAGAGTTTTGCAGCTGTGATGTTTAGTGCAGTATCCTACATCTTAGAACTAATACGCAGGAACATTGAACCATCACCTGAATCTCCAGAGTTGTGGTCTTGCAACAAAGGAGTAATAAGTGGTCTACAAATATGTCTAGAATTGTGGAACAAGGAAGATCTTGGATCTGAAAGCACAACTGGTGAGGACAGATTGATTGAACTGACTTAGAGAAGACTGAAGAGAAATAAAACAGTGTTCAAATGCCTAAAAGGGACAGCTGCTGAAAAGATGAAGTAATTTAATCAAAAGGACAAGAAACAATGTGCTGAAATTATATGAACAGTTGCATTAAATCCTAGGAAAAATCTTCCAGTTATAAAAATTGTTAATTTCTTTATAGTTGGATAGAATAGTTTGCTTACAGGAGTTTTGAAATTAGTACTTTTTGGGGATTTTAGAAAGAGTGTAGAGAAATACTTATGAGAAATAGCATAGGTAGACCTGATTCTGCCTTAGGGCACAAAGAGAATTAGATGATTTCCTGGGGCAGCCCCACTGGGGGTGTGTGGGGCGTTGTTCTATATTTAGTAATCAGACTAATTTCAACATCTAAATTTTCTTAGTTAGGGGATTTTGCAATAAATCTTACCCTGAAGTGACGGTACCATCAGTAATTGTGACATGGTTGCGATTGAAGGGAAAATGTCATATTCCTCGTGCTGGGTGCAGATGGAAAAATATGCCACTGGCTACTGCTGTTTCCTTGGCATGCAATAGCAATCCAGGATCTAATACTCCTCTTACCCTCATAACACAGACCGAGTTAACAAATGGAGATGGCACTCTTTATATGGACAACAATACAAGTTTCATCAATTCCTCTGGCTGCTTTCTTCACCTTATGATTATTACCTGCTACCTTTGGTTCAAGCCTGTGGTTGTATTGCTGTTTTGTATTTCCTTGTGTGCTGGATAGATCCTGAATGGGAATACATAAGCTGAATGTATTTCCTTTAAGTAGTTTTGTTTGCTCTTCACCCATTAACTGGCACTGTGTAAAAAAGACAATGTCATGTATTTCTCTAGAATGTCAGCTAATGAAAACAGAGCGACCAAAGCCAAACACATTCATTATCAGATGTCTTCAGTGGACCACTGTCATAGAGAGGACGTTCCATGTAGACACTCCAGAGGAACGGTGAGGGTTTTGTTCTTGTTTTCCTTTTTATGATCCTTGCACAGAAGCCTCAGCAGAGTCTCTACTGGGCCAGCACAGTAATCAGCACTTGGAACCGTGGCATTCTGAGCACATGTGAGAAGTTAGTTAAAGATTTTTAAGTCAGCTTCTGTAAAATATTATCTGAGCTCGTAACTAGTGTAAGAGTTGCCTGCGAGTAGGTGGGATAAGTGTGTTCAAATAAGCCAAAACTATGTCATGATATGTCTCTGAAGTGTTAAATTTTGAACATCCAAAGCCTGGATTGAAATATTTCCAGCCTTGCTGTCTTACTCCTCCTAATGTGCTCTTTTCTCTTGGCACAGAAAGCAGCATGCTTATTATAATTTATTTTATGTTGGCTTATTAGTTTTTCGTGTTTCAGTAAACATTCAAAAACTCTTAAGAATTAACTTTTTTAATGCACCAAAAACTTTTTTAATGCATGGAGGAGATATGGGATAGTGCACTCAAATTTTCCATACTCTGTCTACGATTAGATGCACTGAATCTTCCCACTGTGGACATCTGTCCTTTTGAGACTAGGACTGTGATCTGGCTATTATTTTTTGTATCAGTAAATAACCAACAACTTTGCTTTTTCTGTTGTTTCACTTGGAGGTTTTTTTTATTCTGCCTTGGTACTGTGTCTCCACGCTGTCTTTCTTCTGTGCAGTGTGGTACCTCGCACTGCATTCAGCAGTAAATACCACGATGATATCCCAAATCCCTTGCTGGCTGAGCAAGAGGCAGCAGGTACCGTGCTTGGTGCGGGGCTGTGGCCTGCTCAAGGGCAGCCTGGTGTGTCTGTGCTGCTCAGCTGGCCCTGCTTGTCCTTCCACAGAAACCATCACCTGGGCCTGCCCCTCAGTGCAGCCACAGGTTTTCAGGATGCTCATAGGAATTCAGTTATCTTTGAGTGCCTTTTTTTTGAGGGCCTTTCCTTTGAGGGAAATTTGAGAAAAAGCCTGTAAGTTGAGTTTTGAGAGCGGACAGACAAAGAGTTTAACATGTGATATTGTTTAAGAAACCTTGTTTGTTTTTCCTGTGAAAATGTCTTGAAGGGAGGGGGAATACCAAAAAGTGTCTTAAAATAGCAAGTTATTGTGAGATAGTGTTGCATAAGAGATGACAGCCTATGCTCTCAGGTGTATTATACCTGGAACAAGCATTTTCAAGTTTCCACTAGTAAAATATTTAGAGAATCAGAAACTGCTAATTCTTGAAATTAGCCATATAGTGTGATCCTTTCTGGTCAACTTCACCACCTTCAACAAAATGCAGAATTTGGAAGGAAATTGAAGCGATTAATTAATATGAGTCTTTTGCTGTGTAACGTGAGAATTGAACATGGAAGCAATATAGCATGCGAGAAACCTTATGAACTATGTAATGTATTTTATGAGTTTCTAATAGAGATGTTGGCTTGTTCGTGATAGGGAAGAATGGACAGAAGCAATCCAGGCTGTAGCAGACAGACTTCAGAGGCAAGAGGAGGAGAGGATGAACTGTAGTCCGACTTCTCAGATAGACAATATAGGAGAAGAAGAGATGGATGCTTCAACAACTCATCATAAAAGAAAGGTAATGACCTAAAAAATAACTGACAGGGCTCATATGTAAATAACCTTTGCAGAATGGTCGAATTGGGTAAAGCAATGTGCAGGGAATAGTATTTCATCATAAATTTCAGTGTATTATAAGCATCACAGTACTTATTTGTTTTATTTCAAGAAAGCTGAACTGCTCTAGTTTTTTCATTTGTTATGCTATCTGATATGGCACTTCTGATAAACAACGTTCAACCATTCAGGCGTATACTAACATTCTGCTTATTTGACTATTATTTCATCCTTTTGTTTGTTTACTATTTTAGAAGTATGGTAATAAAATATTTTCTTTGGAATTTTCTTTTTTATTTGCCCCTTTTCTCATGTAAATAATACCCAGTGCAAATTAGGTAATTTGCATGAGAAAGGCTAGCAGGATCTGTCTTTTAATGACCTTGGTTTTTGCTAACTTGGGAAATAAGTTTGCTTTAGTTTTCAATGAAGTGAGAGAAAACAGCATTTTATTTTTCTGCAGTCCTTTACAGCTTTTGATGTAAGTAGGAACAGCTGCATTGTTGGCTATAACATACTTGTGGTTGCATCTCCAGAGTCAACAGGTTAAACACACAACTAAGAGCGTGTTTTAAAGACCTGATGCCACTCAAAGTTTGCTTATGTGTCTCCATTTTGTCCTGTATGGTCTGCTCTTGAAGAATGGATCATTCAAACTGATGTCTCATTTAGAGAGTTGACATGACTCAAGAAATGCACTGAAATTGCATGAAAAATAATAGCCAGTTTACACAGGACTGGCTTCACTCTTCCTAGCTAGAAGTGAAGCCTTTAGAAAACTAAGTAGAAGTCTGCTGACAGAGCAAAACAGTCTTATAGCTCACGTAACTAAATGCCTTTGAGTGATGAACAATCCAAGAAATGGTGAACATTTATCTGTTTACTAATAGAGCATGTTTTGTATGTTGCACTACATAAAGTAAGAATCATAGAAAAATCGAGGCTAATAACTATACCCTTAAGAATGTAACAAAGGTGTCATAGGTATCTTTAGTTATATCATGTCCTAATTTTTGAGAACTTGAGTTTGCAGTCCAAAGAGTTCTTTTATGCAGTTTCACTGTGTGTGAATTTCTAACCTTGTGTGCTATAGAAAAAGGTATAATCAATTATATAGAGCTGTCTCAATACTCTGAACATACATTGTCAGACTGACATTGAACTTTTAGCCTGGTGGCATGGATATTTAATGACTGTGCTCCAGGGTAAAATATGATAAGTGACAGCAAGACAGAGGCACTGTTTAAGATATGTCAGCCTTGTGGGAGGCAGTGTGATTATGTGGAAGGGATTTGGGTTTGCTCTATTAAAGATCTGAGCACTGTTCCAAGCCTGTGTATCCTCTTATGAAACCACTGCATAACAACCCTCATTTTCAAGGTGTCACAATTAATGCTGTTTGATACAAATAGTTTATCTGGAGTGTGCTCTCCTTGTTCACAGTGCAGCGTGTTTTCCCATACAACAAAAGGGGTTGTGGGAACAGGAGGAAGAGGATCTGTTTTGTTTCTGTCTTGCCACTTGTTCTTTAAGAAATGCTGAAATAATATGCTGGGACAGTGTAGGGGGTGGTGCTACAGAATATTTAATGGCTTTGGCAACAAGCCAAAAGCAAAATCTACAAAACGAAGGTGAAATGAAAAATGGTGATATTCAACACCTAATAATAGAGAGGAATAACAAAACTAGGGAAAAAAAGATAAATAAAAAGATAAAGTAAAAAAAAAAAAAGGAAAAAAAATAATAAAAACAATAGAGCCAAAACTCAGAATCCCACTATCCCACCACTACAGATTTCTAACTGTTGGAAGACTTTAGTGAAAAATGCTCGGAAGATTTTGGAATAAAAAATATTAAGTGACCATTACGATGGGGAATTGCCCCTGCCTCCATCTCAGTTGAAATTGTGAAAAATAGGTCTTTTTAAGACTGTTTCTGTTTTGTAGAAATGTTTCTGAAAAGCTGTTGTTTAAGCTTTCATAGTTGTTAATGTAATCAGAACCAATTCAGTTAAAATGACTTAATGCATTTTTATTGCTTTTTTTTTTTTGTATTGGATTTCTTTCCTTTCAGAGATTTTTACACAATGTGTCCTTTTTTGACAAAAGCTTGTTTTGTCACCTGATTTTACATCTAAGCCCAGTGAATTTTGCTTGTGCGTGCACCAGATGGTATACATATGAGTAGAAGAGCATAATCAGATTAAGAAACAAGACAGAGAGGAGTTGGGCCTGTTCTCTGAAAAGGTAGCGAAAAGAAAACAGCCTTTAGGATATGAAACTTGATTTGAATAGACATGACAGCTATGTCCCTGGTTAGATTAGCTGGAAGAACCAGAAGCACCTCTTCTTTTTCCCAATTTTTTCAAAATGGTGTCAACATGCAATTTAAGTTTTACACATCACTAAAATCTGTAATACTGGAAATTCTTAGCAAACTGCTTTTATTTCTTGCTGTACTTGTATTACTTCTTAGTAGAGTTTTTCCCTGATGAAATCAGATGAAAACTCCATGTGGTATAATCATTATGCACACCAGGAATTTTTGAAAAAAGAGTTAGTTTCTTTGGTAGGAATTTCCAACACCTATGCTAGGGTGTATTCTTTTGAATAGATTGTCCATAGGGGATGGTGTGTTTAGATGGTCAACAGATACTCCCATAGGGGAGTAAAAAGGTTTTATAGAAGGCTGAATATCATAACTTTTTTTTTTTGGTTAGTGCAGTCTCCTGTGGCTTCATTGCTTTTTCTTTGTTTATGGATTTCATTTACAGGTTGCAGGATGAATAAAGAACAGATTTTTCAGAGGAAACCTAAAAGTAATGTAGTGAAGAAAAAGATGCAAAACTTGGACTACAGTAGGAACGAAAAACTAGGGAAAATCATGAAGGAGAAAAAATTCAGTCTTATGGGAGCCTCCAAACTTGCTTACCAGCTTCCTTCAGGTTTAGGAAGTATTTCCATTTTTCCACCAGTTTTCAGTACACCCCTAGCTGTGGCATCTGTGTTTTTATCTCCCAAGGTCTCGTGTTCTTTGGCAGACTTTTTGAGTTACCCTGCACTGCGTATCAGCTCTAAGCCTTCTGCTAAGCTTCTAAGGAATGAGAGCATCAGGAGACTTTATTCTTAGAACTAACACTAACGCCATAATGTGCTGTTAAGCCATGGCTCAAAATCTTGCAAACCTATTACCTTTCTCTTATAAATATACATATATTTTTAACTTGTTTTCACTGAGCTTGCATCTAGATTCATGACTGCTTTACTGAACATTATGTAAGCAAATTTTGGGCAAATCAGTCTTTCAATTTGACTGGCTTGCTGCCCTTAGCATCAAATCCATGTCTGTGATCAGTTGAGCCAAGATCCTCCTTCTATGTATGGGCAAAGGGCAGCTTTTCTGACCTGGTTTTATTCAGACTGTGATGGTCCGTCTCTAATTCCAGTGTCTTAGAGAAAATCAGAAGTGTGGGAGAAGTTACTCCTTTGAGGCTGCTTGTGATCCCATAAATTTGTGACTGTTAGAAGTGATAAGTTGTTACAGTCACTAGCTCAGTATTTTTTATCAATAAAGCTGTCAGCCACTCTTTGTCAGGGAACATGATAGCTTATGACTGAAGGATTCTGCCCTGAATTACTCATATTCTGCCTGAATTGTGTTTTGCATGCATTTTAAATTTTTCTTGGGTTTTTGTCAATATTCACTGCTTTTGCTCAGAGGCAGTTGTTTCCTGCTTGGTGGTTGTCATAGAACTATCGAATAGATAACCTGACTTTCCAAAGTACTGAACATGATAGTTGAGAAGTGATTGAAGTGGATCACAGCTCTACACACTACCTCATGCACTGAGAGTTATCACACATTATACTAGTTTTTGGAAAAGTTGACTGTTTAAGGATTTGTCTGGTAATAAACTTTAACTTTAGGCTCAGTTGGGTAAAGTGGATAAAATCTATACCAACCCTTTGAAATCTCTGTTACCCATATTTCTTGCTGGGATAAACGCAGTTTTGTTCCTCCTGATGTGAGGTGGTTTGGGCAGCAAAACAAGATCTATCACTGCAAAATGTTTGGGTGAGCATCAAGGTTAGTTTGCTTAGAAGCTACCAATCAACAATTACATGGGAAAAAGATTTAATTCCTCTTGATATAGCTAGAAAATTGATATATGGGAAGCATCTTCTCCTTAATAAAGCTTTGAAACACCCAGGTATCCAGGTGTTAAATAGAGTGTTGAAGACCTTTTGCAGCTTTGAAGTTGCAGGTTGAGCACTTAAAAGCTAAGGAATTGCACATTAATGTGGTTGATGGAACTTCAGTTCTACCTCTTATGTGAGCAGATTGCAAACTGACTCTGAGTGAAAAATTGCATAAATTACTTTCACAGTTTGTCGACAGCAAATTCAGATCCACAGTAATAGTATCATGCACTTGAGCTTAAAGGAATAAATAATTTCGGAAGGAAATTTTGCCCTCTATTCTTTTGCACAAGCAAATATATTTTGCTGCCACTGTTTATGATTGCACATCAGGGATATGCCCAATACCTCTACACCTGGAATGTGTGTGAAATATGTAGGCAGTGTTAAGAGGTATTTCTGGTAGAGATAAGGAAAGTACTAATTCCGCTGTGGAAAATGCACGTAGAAGTTTATCCAGAACAGCAGTATCCATCAAAACTGCCTGAGGCCACAACTAGTGATAGAAAGAGACACTAGGAAGATGAAAGATAAGGGATGATCTTTTTCTCTCACAAAACAGAATGAAGTGTATTTAACTTAGCAAAACTGAGACTCAGAGTATAATTACTCTTTAAACATGTTTTGAGGTATACTTTTCACAAAGGAAGAAAGGCCATTGATACTGCAGGACAGTACTATTAACAAGAATAGATGAGTGTATTTTCTTTCAGAATTTTTAACTGCTTTTCTCCAGGCTTCTGGGTTGCAGCACCACAAAACTCGGTGGTTTTGTGGTGCTGCAACCAAGTCAGTAACACAGCACAGTGAAATATATGCTCTTGAAGCACACAGTGATTAGCCAAGTTAATTCTGCTGTCAACTCAAGGCAAATCTGTGCAGTCACTGCACTTTCAGTATTGTTCTGTTTTTTCTCTACATCCTCATCTTTGCATCTAATGCATAGACCATGGAGTTGATGCTTCTGAACGGGCAGTGAAATGAACTTGTAAAACTAAGATGATTATTGACTCAAACTTTGGGCTCAGGAAAATGGTTATACTGCTTTGGGATCTGAGATCATCTGGTCATATTCTTACCACGTGTGACACTCCAGCTGAGCTGATAAACCTACTAGACTCGATTTGTCTGTTGATGGAACCGGCTCTTGGATGTACTGTGTTTAACCTGCAAAACCGGGGCAGTAATAGGGTCACATGAAAGATGAAAACTTGCCACCTCCTCCTTTTCAGACCCAGACTGATTAACAGAAATACCATGTAATTCTAATCTGTACTGAAATTTTAAAAAGTCTACCTGTAATGCAAAGGCTGCTGTAGAGCCTTACAGAACATTATTTCAGTGAGGATCATGTATGTTTCAAAAAAGCCATCAGTGCAGTGGTTGGTGTTTTGCAAAACCTACTGATAAGCCAAGTTTGTGTGTCCCTGGTAATGTAGGAGCTGATGAACTTAGATGTGGAGCATTCTTGAAATCCTGATATAGGCTAAGGCTTTGTTCTGTGTGTGCTTTGTAAAAATAAAAGCGTGCGCAATTGGCTTTAGAGAATTAAAATAATACTATTGAACGATTTATCCTGGTGGTTTAATGATTGCCATTAGCTGCCTTTTTTGCCTCAGTCTACAGTAGCAGGACCAGTGTTGTCTGGACACTCAACTCCCCCCTGGCGTGGAAGACAGGGAGGGGGAGCACAATGAAACCCCCATAATCGAAGGGGAAAAGTTCAGTGATCTGATCCATGCTGTAGTGTGTCCAGAGAGGGGCAACGGAGCTGCTGAAGGGTCTAGGGCAAAGTCCTATGAGGAGCAGCTGAGGGAGCTGGGGATGTTTAGCCTGGAGAAAGAGTCTCAGAGGGGACCTTATTGTTCTCTATAACTACCTGAAGGGAGGGTGTAGCCAGAGGAGGGGGGTTGAGCTCTTTTCCCAAGTGAGAAGTGATAGAATGAGAGAAAGTGGCCTCAAGTTACTCCAGGGGAGGTTTAGAGTGGATATTAGAAACAATTTCTTCATTGAAAGAGTTGTCAGGTGTTGAAACAGTCTGCCCAGGGAAGTGGTGGAAGCACCATCCCTGGAGGTATTTAGAAGACATGTGGCACTTCGGGACATATTTTAGTGGTAGACTTGGTAGTGCTGGGTTAACTTCAGGACTTGATGATTTTAAAGGTCTTTCTCAACCTAAACAATTCTGTGATTACAAACTTAATCATAGAAGTGGGCCTATTTTTGTAAACTATTCTTATTTTATTGGTAACAGGATTTGGTTATATGTTGTAACTGGATAACCTATGTCTTCCTGAACCTTGTTCTTTGCTCCTTATAGACAATGAATGATTTTGACTACTTAAAACTACTGGGCAAAGGCACGTTTGGCAAAGTTATCCTGGTCCGAGAGAAGGCTAGTGGCAAATACTATGCTATGAAGATTTTGAAAAAAGAAGTAATTATTGCAAAGGTAAGAAAGGTTATATTTTTAATATTGGGTAATTTTAAAGAATGGAATAATCAATACTTAATACATAAGGTGTTTGGATTTTTGATGATAACTTAGTTTGACAGAAGTATGTGTGTATCTTCAGAAAACAAGAATGCAAAACAAAAAAACATATAGCCATTTAGCATGCCTTTTCCCAGTATTTTATAATCTAGAGTGTGCTAAAACACAGAGAATTCACTGGGCAGGAATACAGTGTAATGCGAGTTTATACAAGAAAAGGTGCATTGTGGGGTGTATTAGATACTTCACATTTTTTTCCAAATCAGTTGTGGGTTTATTCAGATAATCACATTTCATTTAATGGGCCTGTGCTCTGTTCCTGGTATGTTATATAAAATTGCTATGCATGGGACTAACGATTCCATTTTTTCAGTTTTTGAAAAATAGGGACAGTCTGAAGCTGGTGTCTGAAGAAGTGGTTTAAACTGCCGTTGTCCAATCACTTAAACTTGATTAATGTCAGTAGCTCTTTGCTTTGTCATAATATCATTCAAGCTTAAAACTCAGATCGTCTGCTCTGAGCTGTGTTTCTAGCAGTTCTGAAGTTTTGAATCCCACTTCCACAGAACAAGTTGAAAACAAGAAACCTACATACATTTATCACTGTGAGACACAATTAAAAATAATCCCAATTATTAAATAACAACGTTTTGAGGGACGTGGATCTGACTGAGATTTTTGAATGCTTAATATCAGTATCCATAAAAACTGAATGTGAATGGACAAATACTGTTTTACATATATTAAATATTAAAATATCCTTCAGATTTTTCTGATTTTCCTATTGACCTATGAAAACAGGGCTTACAAGAGCTTTGCAGTCTATGTTCATTTGTCTGTCACTCACTTTCTAATAGCTTTAGAATGTATAGATCGGTTTCGATTAAATTTGGTAGAAGACTAGAAGCCTCAAAGACAATTATACTTCCTTGAGTATCATTAAAACGAGCCCTGTTACAGAGGGAGAGACCTAAATTTATGTCTTCAGCACTGAAGAGACTGGGCTGTGAGTTCTACATGCCCTTAGCAGCTGTCTCATGTGCAGAGACACACAGCCTAGTCAGCACATACATGGTTTGGACTAACAGCAGCAGAGAGTGCCCTTCTTCATAGTGAGGAGATACAGGAAGAACAGAGGGTATTGCTGCTGCACTCTCCTGATTCTGCATGGGAAGGAGCACCTCAGTAGCCCTCCTTGTAAGACCTGGCAGCCATCTCTGTGGTTTGCCTTGTGGGTATCCAAAGCCATCTGGTTGCTGCACGCTGTGCCTCAGTCTCCAGCCTGACATCCTTGACCAGTGTTCTGCTCACCCCTGGCATCTGGGGATGCTCAGGAGATCGTGTGAGCTCCTTTTCTGCAGCTGCCGGTTTGTATCCTTCCAGCCTTCAGAGCATTTCAGCTTGTTTCTTTGTATCAATAACATATGAAACAGATTTTTAAATTTTAGGGGTTTTCTGCCTGCTACAATATCACTGACTTTTTTTAGAATGGGTAAAGCTGGTTACTGGGTAACTTTGTATAAAGCAAAAGTTCTTGTTCATAGAAGTACATCTAAAGGTAGAGAAATTTTGAAGAAATCAGAGATGCAACAGTTTAAGTTTGAATTTAGTCCGGTCAGCATGTGAACATGCCATGGGGATTTATCAATAGCATTTAGCTCTGGAGATCAGTGTTAAGGATTTGGTCACTAGGTAGAATAGATCTGCAGTCCCGACTCAGCACGTAAGTGATATAATATACACTCTAGAATCACAGGATGGCTTGGGTTGGAAGGCACCTGAAAGATCATCTCGTTCCAACCCGCTGCTAGGAGCAGGGACACCTTCCACTAGAGCAGGTTGCTCAAAGCCCCATCCAACCTGGCTTTGAACACCTCCAGGGATGGGACATCCACAGTTTCTCTGGGCAGCCTGTTCCCAGTGTCTCACCACTCTCACAGTAAGGAATTTCTTCCTAACATTTAATCTAAATCTCTCCTTTAACTTTAAAGCCAGCCCCTCTTGTCCCATTGCTACCTGCCGGTGCAAACAGTAGCCCTGTAGAAGGTTATAACCCTAACAGCACAGTATGAAGCAGAGAAGTGGTGCATTGACAGCTGTATAGCATCTGCCTAGTTCAGACTAAATCTCTTTATCCTAAATTCACATGACAGATTAATATTACATTTATGAGGAAATTACTACTGGTATTACAGACTCCTGAAGCAATGCCAGAAAAACTGGCCATTGCCAACTTTTTTTGCCATATATCTGGTGAACCACAGAGGTTTAAAAATAAATAAATAAACAAACCTTTATGCTTGTTTTTCTCCTTGAAGTGTTTTTGTTTTCCCCCCTGTGTGTGGTTATAGTGTATATACTCAGTGTTGCACTTCTATTCAGCTAAATGGCATCATAATTTATTACCACTGACTCTGTTGTTGTTGTTCAACTTCCTATTTTGACAATTTTTAAAGTCTAATTTAAAACTCCTGACATCTGTGTTTACTTTCCAGTTTAATAATACCTTATCTTCAGAGCATAGTCTGATAAGCATATGTGTAGTACAGTAATGTTATATTGGTATTATTTGTGGCAATAATAATGTGTACGCTGAGTAAATATGTTTACTTTTGCAGGATTACAGTTGAAGTTTGAGTCATACTAGGGTAGTCTTTAGTTCTATGTAATATAAAGCTCAGCGGTAGCCTGGCACTACAGAAAATGGCTACACCTTCCCAGTGGCTCCCAGGCTTTTCAGGCCTGGCCCCTGGCAGCCTGGGGAGGAGGGTTCAGAGCATGTATTACAGGCAGAATTGTATAAAATGGCTGTGTATTCATACTGTGAACCCCCTTAGAGTTTTGCTTTTCTCCCTAGCCCTCAGGAACTGCTTGTGTTATAGCTCAGGGTGAGCCCTCTGCCCGCCATCCTCATCCCCTCAGCCCTGCACAGCTCTGCTCTCTGCAGCCCCGGCGGTGTGAGGGGCCACAGCTGTCCCCCCCCAGTCTCCTTCTTTGCCACCTGTATGGTGCCCGCCCCAGGGGCTGGTGAGGGGGCCTGTGGAGGGAGCAGGGAACAAACATGGATGAGCTTGCCAGGAAGCAAACAACCGCAGTGACTGGGTTAGTTTTCTTCTCTCACTTTGGTACAGAGCTCATTTTTATCTTTCCCGTTCAGGCTCACGGACAGGAGAGTGTCACTGTCTCTCTCCAAAGTGCCTCTTTTCCAAATTGTGGCTGAAAATTAGTTGGGGCTTGTGCAGACATCTCCCTTTCCTGACGATGAGTCCAGTGTCCTCAGGGAAGGAAGTCAGCCTGGTCACTGCCCGGTGCTGGGCTCCTCAGCACCAGCTTGGGTGGATAAAAGCAAAACCAACACCAAACCAAGTGAAAGTTTAAAAACAGAAAACCTGACTTTACTTAACACTTGGCTAGATGAGACTGGGTTTTATATTTGCCTGTCAGTTACTCCATGTGTATGTGTCTCGCACATCGGTTTAGTCTCTCTGTAGATACGTTGTTCAGGTGATTCATACCAGAACTGTGAAGTTGTGATGACTGTGTTTTTAAGCTATCAAATCCAATATTATAATTTCTTTTTTCCCTGAATTGTATCTAAAGACTTCATTTTAAAGCAAGAAAATAAGAAAACCGAATAAAATATATTAAATCATATTTTGTCAAACATTTTCTCAAAAAATGTGAAGGTTCATTCATTTTCCAAAACTGTGCGGTAGCTTTCTCCTTTTGAAAGTGTTGACCTTTTTCTTATAATTAGTTAAATAACAATTTTATATCTTAATTCAGTCTTACTTCTTCTCCTCTTTATTTCTCAGGATGAAGTGGCTCATACTCTTACAGAAAGCAGAGTATTGAAAAACACCAGACACCCTTTTTTAACAGTAAGTATTGGGAACTAATTTTAAGTACATTAGCAGGTAATATTTAACATCCATTATGAAAATATTTTACAAATTTTGAGTTCTTTCTCGTGATGATTTGTAAACAATCAGTAGCTATCTGGTGCTTATGATATCCTTTATCAGGATATGTAATTAAGAATTCAGAAATAAAGTTTCTAATAAATTTGTTAAGCTTTACTGTACTGAAAACAAATTTAATTGTAGAACTGTGTAACTGTTGTGCAAATTTTTGTAGTTTTTGTATATGAACACTTTAAAAATAAAAGTTATTAATTTCACAGAGGTGTAAGTATTTTTTAACAAGAAAATTTAATTCAGAATTCAGTAAAACAATAAAAATAACCATTTGTTCAAAATAAGAAGCTCACAGAGCCACAAAACTCAAACCCCACTACCTTTGTCTTCATATGGTTAATATTTAATAGAAGGGAAAGGCTGAAAAGTTGAAAATTTTGAGACTCATGGCAAATGATGA
This sequence comes from Platysteira castanea, assembly GCA_013397175.1. Taxonomy (NCBI): domain Eukaryota; kingdom Metazoa; phylum Chordata; class Aves; order Passeriformes; genus Platysteira; species Platysteira castanea. The sequence continues at coordinate 1,312,142 of VYXC01009026.1, forward strand.
TTAATCAATTTAGCTTTACAGCTGACTTTCTTCTGTAGAAGTAATTCTGATTTCTCTTCTTTGAGAATATATGAAAACATATTTTCCTGTATCTCAAAATATAATGAACATGCATTTTTGAGACAGGGGTGGGTGTGTTGTGTTTTTTTTTTTTTTTTTTT